>LPNX010957647.1:151816-227399 GCA_001517045.1 Pseudotsuga menziesii | reverse complement strand
CATCTTCAGCACTTAGACCTTTCGATCAGCAGCAACATCTTCAGCACTTTGACCTTTCGATCAGCAACATCTTCGGCACTTTGACCTTTCGATCAACAAAATTTTCAGCAACATCTTCAACACTTTGACCTTTCGATCAGCAGCAACATCTTCAGCACTTTGACCTTTCGATCATCACCAATATCTTCAGCATTTTTATCAGCAACATCTTCAGCACTTTGATCTTTGGATCAGCAAAGACATCTTCAGCATTTTGACATTTCGATCAGTAACATCATCACATTCTGATCAGTAACATCATGATCAGCACCATCATCATACTTCAACTCTCGAACAGAATCAACATCATCATATTCTGATCTTTTGATCAGTATGTCGTCATCATCATCATCGTCACACTCTAATATTTCGATCAGTACATCATCATCATCATACTCTTGATCGTTTGATCAGTACATCATCATCATACTCTGATATTTTGATTAGTACATCATCATCATCATCATGAAAACATCAACATCATCGAAACATCATTATGATCAAAACATTCAACATCATCAAAACATCAAAATATCATCATCATCACACTCTGATCTTTCGATCAGTACATCATCATCATCATAAAATCATTATCATCAAAACATCAACATCATCATCATCAAAACATCAACATGATCCTTCCTTTCGGAATTACGGGATCAACATCTCTGTGGTACTCAGACGATCCTTCCTGTCGGAATTACGGGATCAACACATTTGTGGAGCTCAGATGATCCTTCATTTCGGAATTACGGGATCAAGTCTTTACAGAGCTACTAACGATCCTTCCTTTCAGAATTACGAGATTTAGGTCTTTACAGAGTTGCTAACAATCCTTCCTTTCGGAATTACGGGATCAACACATTTGTGGAACTCAAACAATCCTTCCTATTGGAATTACGGGATCAACACATCTATGGAACTCAGACAATCCTTCCTGTTGGAATTACGGGATCAAGTCTTTACAGAGCTACCAACGATCCTTCCTTTCGGAATTACGGGATTTAGGTCTTTACGGAGTTACTAACGATCCTTCCTTTCGGAATTACGGGATCAAAACATTTGTGGAACTCAGACAATCCTTCCTATTGGCATTACGAGATCAAGTCAATGATCCTTCCTTTCGGAATTACGGGATTTAGGTATTTACGGAGTTACTAACGATCCTTCCTTTCGAAATTACGGGATCAACACAGTTGTGGAACTCATACAATCCTTCCTATTGGAATTACGGGATCAACACACGTTCTCGAGTACCAAAGTCATCGGATCTATTATGAACTGAGGTTCAAGGATGATACAATCCTACCACCTTCTCGATGACCAAAGTTCACCGGATCCGTTCTGAACCAAATTTCAAGGATGATACAATCCTGCCACCTTCTCGATGATCGAATTTCACCGGATCCGTTCTGAACTGAAGTCCAAGGATGATACAATCCTGCCACCTTCTCGATGACCGAAGTTCACCGGATCCGTTCTGAACCAAAGTCCAAGGATGATACAATCCTGCCACCTTCTCGATGACCGAAGTTCACCGGATCCGTTCTGAACCAAAGTCCAAGGATGATACAATCCTGCCACCTTCTCGATGACCGAAGTTCACCAAATCCATTCTGAACTGAAGTTCAAGGATGAAACAATCCTACTACATTCTCGATGACCGAGGTCACCGGATCACTTCTAGACATATGTCCCAAGATGATACAATCCCTCTTCATCCTCGAAGACTGAGGTCTCTGGATCACTGCTAGACATATGTCCCAGGATGATACAATGCCTCTTCATTCTCGAAGACCGAGGTCTCCGGATCACTTCTGGACATATGTCCCAAGATGATACAATCCCATTGCAACATCACTACTCCCCCTTTCAAGGAAGGTCTTTCCAAACCACACCAAGCTTGTCTCGAAAGTGTTCGAACTTTACTTGGGACAGAGGCTTCGTCAGCACATCACCATCTAAACCATCATCGTCTACATCTTCAGTATGTGAATACTGAACTATCACCATCTGTATCTCCAGTATGTGAATACTGAAAGCATTATCTATATCTTCAGTATGGGAATACTGAAACATCATCATCTGCATCTTTATCTTGTATGTAGAAATATCAGATTTCTATGTGTTACGACGGAACATAGGGTTCTCTGTTATCACAACTCTCGTTATCACATAGAATCAATGTAGTATCCATCTTCAGGTCAAGGAGACCTGATATAAACTTCCGAAGCCATATGGCTTCACAACTTAGCAGAGCAATCTGCTATGTATTCTGCTTCAGTCGTGCTAAGAGAAATACTAGACTGTTTCCTGCTAAACCATGAACTCATAGCAAACCCCAAACAAAAGTATCTACTTGATGTGCTTTTCCTATCTAAGATACTTCTAGCCCAATCTGCATTTGTATAGCCATACAATCTGTAGTCATGGTTTCCATCATAGTATAGACCAAAGTCTATAGTCCCTTTCAGATATCTCATCACATGTTTTGCAGCTACTAGGTGAACTTGTCTTGGTTGAACAACATATTGAATTAAGGTGTTCACAGCAAAACAAATGTCTGGTCTGGTATTTGATAAGTACATCAATGACCCAATGATCTGTTTGTAATGAGTCACATCCACTAGCTCTTATGAGTCATCAACTAACAGCTTCAGGTTGGAGTCCATGGGTGTGGCCATGGCTTTGCATTCCAACATATTGAATATCTCTACCGCATACTTTCCCTGGTTGAGAAAGATTCCTTCTGAAATTTGCCATACTTCCAAACCTAGGAAATAATGCATTAACCCAAGGTCTTTCATCTCAAATTCTTCTGCTAATTTCTTCTTGCTTTCTATGACCTGTTTTTCATTCCGTATCAAGAATAAGTCATCCATATATAATAACAGGATGTCAGGTTCATCTTCTACATCCTTGTAGTAAAGGTTAGGATCGACTTTACTCTTGGCTAAGCCCATGCTCGTCAGGAAACTATCTATTCTTCCATACCAAGCTCTGGGAGCTTGCTTCAAGCCATAGAGGGCCTTCTTCAACTTGCATATGTGATTCCATCTGTCTTCAACTTCAATTCCTTGTGACTATTAGATGTAAAAATCTTCCTCAATCATTCCATTAAGGAAGGCTTTTCTTTACTTCATCATGGAAGAAACTACCATGATAGTTCTGAAGGAAGTGTACCTTACTTCCTGGAGTAAGTGTCTCTTCAAAATTAATTCCCTCTTTCTGATAGAAGCCTCTAGCCACAAGTCTTTCCTTACTTCTATCAGCAACATATTTTATCTTGCAAATCCATTTGGAAGATACCACATTCTTGCTTTCTGGTTTGAGTACTATATCCCAAACATCATTCTAGTATTCTTTCATCATAACATCTTCCATGAGTTCGTCTTGTCAGGTCATCAACATATCCTAGTCTTCTGCATTCAACCTTGAAGGTTGGAACCCACTTTACTCTTATTAAAGTCTCAATCCATCACGAAGCTATCCATCATGTCGTACCATGTCAAACTCAGATATCTTTAGTAGTCACTCCCCCTGAAGTGGAGTATCATCTTCCCTCTTCATTATGTACAGGTAGTTCTATGCTTGATATATACTGATCAATAGAGTATGTCATGTCATAGTCTATTCTTTCTGAGGCAAGTCACGAACCTTTCTTTGTACACTTGTTCTTGTAGATCCATATGGAGGATACTACGTACTTCCCTTTATGTCTCAAAATCATATCGTATACATCATTCCCCATGATCAACTGTTATTCTTTGATCATAGCTTCTTTCATAGCATTCTTTTCTTCATCTTTAGTTATGTCTCGTACCCATGGTGGTCTTCATCCTTCGAGGTGGATCTACCACTCTCTGAAGCTCTTTCTTCCATCATGGTGTCTCTGACCCTGGGAGCTTCAGATTTTATTGCAGTGAATATTGAATTGTCATCACTTGTTCTTCGGAACAAGTCTCATCCTTATTTTCTTGTAGGAGGTTGTACAGGACCTTTCCTACATTTCAAATGCAGCAATTGCATGGTTAGAACTATTTCATTTGCATAACGACAAATTCTTATGCATCATGCAACTGTTTAGCCAATACAACATTCATCCATATCTCACAGAAACTTTCTAGATGCCTTCCATCTCTACCATGACATCATTGAGATTGTGCAATAATCCAATATGTCAGCAAAGAGGTTTGATAAGTAGCAATGGATAGTTGTATAGAACTATGAGCTACTTACCCATCACATGCATATTAGTAGTATATAGCCATTAATGCAAACAATCTATCATGCATAACACATCAACTGAATATAATCAAATGTAATACAATATCATGAAGTGACAATTGAATACTTATCTTTTATTTGTTTCGTGGGTAGACTCCATCTTGATCATTCTGCTTTATCATCTTCTTCATTCATGAAATCATCATTTCTTATCCAAATGATAAGATGAATAAGAGGTTCTTCAAGAATTGAGTTCTTCATATTCCTCATCGCTTGACGGATCTTCTTTGAATGGTGAGAGCTTGGTCTTCAATTGCTCCCATCTTCTTCTTCTCTTCTTATGAGCCGAGCTGAAATTAATTACTTCCTTATGCCATACATTCTTTGCATGAATGAATCCCATGATCCTGGGAGTCCATTCAAGGTGGCTATCACCACTTCTACATTCTCCGCTTCTTCTTCTACCACTTCAAGTTCTTCTGCATTCTGGATCTTCACATTCTTCAACTATTTTTTCAAAGCCATCTTCTGATTTAAGTTCTTATCTTCAAATAGCTTGATCAAAGAATAAAAAATCTTCGGTGTCATTAGGGAAGACACTTGTGGTACAAGTTGATTTGTGATTTAATCAACAATGATCTTCTTGGCCTTGATCAAGTTCTAATTGTGTAAGGCTTTGAGCCTCATCTCCCTCTAGAACTGGAACCTCTCTACTCATGTAGGTGTCCAATTTATTTTCTTCAGAGAGATCAAATACTTCCATGCTTGGAAGTTATCAAATTCACCAATCTCATCAACAAGATAATGTTATAGATCACTTTGAAATGAGAACCTCAAATTCAAATAGCAAAAGATTAGATCTTACCGATTTGAGGTGTCCGTCCTGCTTCTGGAGTTGGCTGATCTAGGGTTTGTCCGAGAAACCCTAATTTTAAAAACTTGGAATCTTTCAGATCTGATTGGATAGAAAGATAGATCTCTTCAAATGGAGCTGTCCAATGTACTCCTTTTCTGAAAACAGTGGAGGGAAGCTCCCGGAACAGGAAGCCTTAGTTTTCCAATTTCTTCGGCAGAAATGTCTGTTGCTATTTCTATGATATCTCCGAAGTTACTGCTCCTCTGTGTCTGCAATTTCTCACTGAGGTAACCTCGCATGTCCCTGATCCAACACCATAGGTTTCATCAGAATTTGTTTCACCAATTGGGATTTATGATCATTTTCCCAAGGTGACCTGTTACAGGACTACTTAGAATAGTGAAGTTGTACGGCATGCCATGTGTCACTGGTTCATCTTCAGGTTCTGAAATTTAGAAGAAAAAAAAGTACAGTCCATGATATTTCTGGAACATCATCAAGAATTCCATTTGGACGTCTGTAGCCCAAGATATAGCAATTTTCCCCTGATGTCATGTTTAGGGATGAGTTCTGGAAGAGGCTGGAACCCTAACTTGGAGGGATTATATCTCCCAGAATATAGTGAATATGAGGCTGAAGTTTGGACAAAGTGTACATCAGGATTGTTTCTTCAGCCTTTGCAATTTTCAGCTCCTGATCCTTCGCCAATCTTTGAATATAGCGAAAGTACCAAAACTTATCAGGTTTAGTATTTAGGGTTTTTCTAGCTCCGGGTCAAAATAGGGTTTGACTTTCCTGGAGTTTCACCCAACCAAAAATCTTGATCTAGGTCTCTAAACTTCGATTTTGATGAGGAGATAAATTCTATGTTGGGCTCACTCAAAAATTCTTCTTCTGCTAGAAGCCCTAATTTCTCACACCGAAAACTGAAAATGCTCGGAATCGAATTCCGCTTCGATAGAAAGATGCGCCCTTCAATGGAGAGTTAGCCTAGCCTTCTTTTGCTGATCAATTGTGGAGAGAGAACCAAAAAGTAAGAAGCCCTAGATTCTGTAGATGCACAATGTCTTCTTTTCAGGGTGGCTCTGATACCATGTTAACTTTTCATATGCTTAGCTAAGACATCATTACTTCATTTCATTTTCATAACAAAAGCATATAAACAGGATCACTGAAAGATAGACAAGCACAACCATACAAAAGGAACACAGAGATTTATCCTGGGAAAACCCAGCAAAAGCTTCCTCAATATAGATGTCCCAAAAATATAAAAGATAAAAGATAAAACCAGCAAGGAGATCAAAGCCTGATCCTCCTCCTTCTCCAGCTACTTCTCTTCTCCACTAATGTGCTACACAAGTGAGAGTGTGTCTGTCTCAAATGAGGAGCACCACACCTCTATTTATATTCATCTGTTCACTTGAATTAACTCATCCGACATGTAGGCTCGAGTTAATCATGTAGGCTCGAGTTACACATGTAGGCTCAAGTAACCACACTAGGGTTCTAATGACCCACCTTTACAAATAGAGGGGACAACCTCATGACTCTTATTAGTTCTTCCGATTAGAAGCATCGGGGTACAAGAAAATACAAGTGGTTCTCCCGGTAGGACCATCGGGGACCACAAAAGATACATATAGAATATTCTTCAAAGTTACAATATTTCAACAAATGATGGGCCCATGGTTTTGGGCATTGCATGGTATTTTCCCATGGTATTCTCTTTGTTGATATTACAACATCAGGAGTCATTCTCCAGTCTTGTGAGTAATATCAAGACAATGGACATGTGAGCAATATCAAGTCCTACAAATATCCACATATGATTGAGGTGGTGATGTTGTAAATCTTGTGAGTAATATCAAGATGAGTCTTGCGAGTAATATCAAGACAATAGACTTGTGAGTAATATCAAGTCCTACAAATATCCTCATATGATTGAGGTAGTGATGTTGTAAATCTTGTGGGTAATATCAAGCTAAGTCTTGTGAGTAATATCAATACAATAGACTTGTGAGTAATATCAAGTTCTACAATCACTACTACATATGGCTCAAAATTCCCATGAAAGTTTTCCATGGAAAAGTTAAAAACATTGTTTTCGTGGAAAAAGAGTTTAAATTTTTGGAAAAAAATGAAAAATTCCCCCGACTTTCGTCTTTATAGCGACGTGTTGATGCCTCAGTTGTGAAGGTGTTGGAATGGTGTCCAAGGAAAACAACAGGGGATGAAAACCTAGCCAAAGGCTTCAGATAATCCTACGCAAGTATTACCCTATCCTCGAGCTGTTTGGTGTGGTTAACACCCATAGATATTCGGCCTCCGTTGACACTCTTTGAGTTGGTGGGTTTTGATCCAAAAGGATCAGTCTTCCTATGAAGGAAAACTAGATATTGTACGTCTACAAAACAATAGATCTACCTAGAAGAAAATCTAAGCTAAGTTAGAACTATTTTAAGAAGGTGTTTTGTGTATGTGCAGGTCAACTTGATGTAGAAATAGATAAGTGAATTTATCAACTTAATAGAAATTCTAAAAGGTCAATTACTTATCTGCCCAAGTTACTATTAATCAATTAAAATTAATCAACAACGGATTGAGGGTTACATGCATTCAAGATCAACCTGTAACTGATATGTTAATTGAAAAATTAACATCAATTATTGATTTAATAGTTTCTATGAATCATTTGCAGAAATAGATAAATATCTTAATCAAAGAAATTTAATTAAAATATAAGTACACAAAGACTCGTGAATTAATAGAAATCCAAATCATAAATCAATGTGTTAATGATTGGATACAAAATTAACAATGTTCATTGATAATTAAGGTGAAGAAATCAGACATCATCAAAGAAATTTGATAACTTACCCAAAGAAGATGTCGAAAGAAACTAACTTTGATTCATTGTTTTGCAAGAAATTACATGATCTGCATCTGTTCCATACACCAAAGTTTTATCAGTAATCATCATACCTTATTGTCCTCATGTTTTGACCTTTTTCTTGGTTCTCTTGACAATCCTCTTCTTCTCCTTGTCATAGAAGATGGTCCTGAAATCAGGGACCTCTTCTCTTTCTTTCTTCATAAAAGGTATCAAATTCAATCCAAAAAAAATAACCTGTTCTTGAGTGCTTCCAGAATTTGCAGCAGGCTCTTGAGGATCAGTATTATCTTGTCCATGCCCTTGATCTGTATGATCCTATGCTTCTTGTGTATCTATTGGGTCAGTAGTTTTCTGGTCTATCTGCAATCATGTTAACCTCTGACCCTCTCTTTCTTTTTGTTTTTTCTTTATCTCTTCATCTTCCTTCTTTTTTCTTTCCTCCTCTTCCTTCTTTGTTGCTTCCTCTGCAGCTTTCTTTCTCTCTTCTTCTTCATTCCTTATCCAACTCTCTACCTCTTGTGCTAGCCCCCTTGCATCATCTTCCCTCTTTTTGGCTTCTTCTTCTTCAGCTTTCTTCTGTGCGGTTTTTTCCTTACCGCCCACAATGGTGATTTTCTGTTTAAACCTCCTCTTCAATGCAGCCGTATTCTTTGCATTTCTGAATACTTCTTCATCCTTGTCCCAAAAATTTGTATATTAAAAATGAACATTTGCCTCCTTGCAATGTTCTGCAAGATTATTTTGGGAGTCATTTCCGTGGAAGTTCATCTCCCCAAAACAAGAATGCTCCAACTCTTGTACAAATTCAGCAGCCTGTTTAACCTTTGTAAACTTATAACTCCCTAACCAAAAAGGTATGGAAGGATAGGCTGCCTTCTTATGTTCAAACAAAAAGCTTCCTACACCATCAAGATATAACTGCCTAACTGCTTCTTTATGTACCACATAATCAGTGGCATACTTGGGGAGTAGAGAAGGTGCCCTAGAGAAACCATACATTCTGATGAACATTCCCTCTTCAGTCAAATAGTAACTCCCATGTTCCTCAACGACTTTGAATTCCTCCTCGGACATGTAGTTGCATTCTATCAGGAATATTAAAGTGTACAAAGGCATAATGAAATTTTCACATATCTCTTTGTAGTGGCTATAATATTTGTGTGCCCAAAATAGTTTGTATGCAGTGTATACAAGGGTTTTGTCCCTGTCCCAATTACACCTTAAGGCTGGAAATGATTGGGTACATAATATACAATCCACTAAGATAGAGCTCATCTAGAACTCTGACTTCTTCTGGGACACCCCTCCCAAAGCTGAAGATATGCATGCTGAGAGGCTATTGGACACTGTGTTTGCCCAATTGAATATTGTCCCCTGAGTGGCCACATAGAAAATAATGGGTATCCATCCCATTTTGAAACTTTTTTCATGATCCCTCCCAAAAACTCTATTCAACATCAGTGCTATAAATCTATAAGGGGTCCTAAGAGTGGTTGTTTCATATTCCCTTGATGGTCTGGTTCGAAATTTCTTCCTTGGTATCATCATCCTGTTGACTGTTTCAACCAGGTCCAACTTTATCTCTTTCAACCAAATTTCAGTTAAGTATACTTGAGTAGGAGGTAGGTGATATGCCAGTGAGACATAAGCAGGATTGTATGTAGCATAGCCCTATTTGGCAGTGTTTTCTAAGATCATCGTGGTTACATCTGCCCTAGGCAAAATCCAACTGATCACCTCTGAGCATGGGAACAACTCAGGTATCGTGGATACTTTCATACGAGCCGATTTCTCAATGTTGGCATCTATGGTCAGCTCTTCGAATCCTACATCAGGCACATCCTGATTTGAAATCATTCGATATATCTCACCCCATTTGTAATCTAGCTCTATCCCGATGGTAGCTCTGGTATCTTCATAGATGTATTCCACATCTGGCTCTCCCTCAGCAATAGGAGCCTTCTTCTTTTGTCTTTTAGATATATCTCCTTTTAAGAAGTTACCTTGTCATAAACCAAACATGTTCTTAGATCATTGGATCCTTTAGTTAGTGTTCTAAGAATGAAGAAAAACTATACCAAAACATTTACCTCTTCCATATGCATTCTCAACCAATAGACTATCAGAATATTAATGCATAATAGAAAATAACAAGCAAAAGGAACTTCTACAAGCTGTGTCCAAAGCTTCTAAGTCCGTCTGCAACTAAGTCATGACCCCGATATAAAACACATAATTTAAAATAGACTGTAATCGAAATATCCTTCAATCACAAAAACCACACTATCAATTATAATTAAAATTGCCGAAATTCCAGCTCGACCAAAATGTTGAAAACCCCTCTGTCGTTCCATGAAACTAGGGTTAGCACCTATGAAAAATGAAAACTCCCCAGTCAGCCATAAACAATCCCACAAAAGTTAGTGCAGACAACGTAACGCTTGTATGAACCAACTACCTAAACCTTCGGATCGGGATCGAGCTTCCATAACGACTTAAAAACAGGCTCAAGAAAACCCCCACCGCAAATACTGTCAAACTGACTGATACCTTACACCGTAAGGGTACAAATTCATTTAGACGGCTGAATACACAACGGCGGGAACACCTAAGCAGGGGAAAAAACCCTAGTTCCAAAAATAGCCAATAAAATCAAGAGGAAGGAGAAACCATGGTTGGGCTACCTAGCAAGCAAGCTGTGTAGTCGACGGGAAGGTCCAAAACTTCCACGGCAATGCTCCAAACGAATGAAATCCCGACAGCTAAGGACATTGGTACAGTTTGACTCAACAGGGACAAAGTAAACACGAGTTTTATACAAGGATAAAAAATAAAATAAGACCCCGTCCCAATATATAGACCTCCCGATGAAAGACGGTGGGAAAAACTCAATCGGCAGTCACTATAGCATTAGATGATTAGTTCACTAAGGAGCCACAACGACGGGCGATGGACAAACTATGGGCTCCACGACCAACTAAAAACATCGATGATCAGAGGCTCAGAGGACTAAAAAGAAATGCATTGGCAGATAAACCAACTAAACGTTGGAGAGATAGTGTACTACACAGCCGCAACGACGAGAAACAATCAGACTGCGGCTTTCGCAATCAAATGAAAACTTCGGCGATCAAAAGCTTTAATGACTAAGTATCAGCGATGGTGAGCTCAACACTACCACCATGTCGGCAATGCAAAGGACTAGCCTTCCGATTAATAGTAAAAAACCCTTCCGATAGCGCAAAGAAAAATAGAAAGTTAAAACAATAAAACCATGACATTGGCAAAGATAGGAGCTATCCATCGGAATGTTTGCCATTTTCCCTCCGAAACGGCAGTGACTTAGAAGACTAATTCCCTAACAGTGATAAAACAAAAAAAATGCCAACAGTGAAATAAAACAAAAGAGATAAAAACCCATCAGTGAAAAACATGACTTTCCATTGGGACGTTCATTATTCAACTTCCACAACGGTGGCTGCGTAGAGAACTACGGCCCCGATTCACTGTTCATATGACTTCCGATAGCGATAATGAAAACATTTACAAATCAAAACTTAAAGTTCCAAAGTCAAAAGCATTAGCTGGGCAAAGGAATTTTTAGATCATTCAACTTCCGAAATGAAGGAAAACTATTTACCTCAAATCAAACTCAAAAATTCAAAATTGTAGCAGAGGAACAATAGAGTTCAGCAACCCAGGCAAGATAAAATTAAAAAAGGAGGGTCCAAAATTTTAAAAAATTTGGGAAAATATTTGTAGCTACAACAAGCCTATAATAGACGATGTTGACATTTCCATCATCACCCACGGAGGTGCAACGACTGGTGAGGATGGACCCCACCCGCAGGTTCGATTGGCTAGCAAGAAGAAGGCATTATTTGATATCGCCACTAAAAAATATACATTCTTTGAAGCTTGGGATGTGGTCAAAAGAAATTATGGTAAGTCACCTATCTATGAAATGCTCTCTATTTTTTATTCTTCATTGGAATCAAGACCATCGTGGTAGCATGGTACCTTGCAGCACTTCTTTGAGATTTTCTTGTCACTGGCAAGAGATCCTGATGCTCTGGCCAAGATTGAAAATTTGTTGCACCGCCCGGGTAAGGATAGAAAGGAGTCCGCGGTGAACTCTTTATACAAGAAAAAGACGGGTAAGGAGATGCGCATGAATGTTCAGATTGGGGACTATGAAGTAGATTTGGTCATTCTGGATTCAGGCTCATATGTGAATATTCTGATAAAGAAAACCTGGAAGAAAATGGGGAGGCCAACGTTGGGTTGGTCCCCTGTACAATTTCTATTGGCTAATCAGGATAGAGTACAACCAATTGGCCGAGTGTTGAACTTGGTTGTGGATGTTGAAGGTATGAAGACCTGTGCCGATTTCGATGTAATTGAAATTGTTGACACTGGAGGCTCCTATCCCACATTGCTGGGGATTAGATGGGCCAACGATAGTATGGCAATGATTAAATTCAAGAAGTGGATGATGACATTTGAGAATCAAGACATCAGAGTCATCACTCCTATGGATCCAAATGAAGGACGGAGATATACTGAACTATTGAAGGATGAAGTTGTCAGAGGATGGGATCATGCTTACAACATTTCTGAATATTACATCCATGCCACTGCTAACGGATAATTCGGTTGGAACGGTTCTAGCTCTGTGTCTTCTGATTCTGACGATGCGTTAGAGGACTGGAAAAACCACATGCATGAGGTATCATTCAAGAAGTGTGGTTTGATTGCGCAGTCATTGTGCCATGTCACTACTGAGATTGTTGAATTGCCAATTTATGAAGGGATACCTAATTTGTTCGCATTCTTAATGGAGCTTGAAGAGAAGGTATCAGAACTGCAGAGATTGTTGGTGCTGGAAGAAGCACTAAAGGCTACTCCAGCACACTGGTGGGAGACTCATAAAAAGACAATTAATGGATGGGCGTAGTGTCGACGGTTGATGACAGTTCGCTTTGGCGACACAAAAGTATATCACACTGGGTAGTATGATGGGCAGAATGACCCCAGTAGTCATTTGATGGAATTCCAAACATTGTGGGAATTGCGACCAAAGAATGAATGGGTCCATGCCTTTATTCAAACCTTGGCAAAGTTGCACAGAGAAATAACCACTTGGGAGGAGCTAACGGTTTGATTTTATCATACATTTAGTTTCACATATTCCAATCCCGATGTCAACAATGCAATTCAGATCATTTGGGATGTGGTATTAAAAGTAGTACCAGTTGCATATCCAGTAGACCCACATGGGCATTGCCACATGCAGTCAATGATGGAATGTTACAATGTGTCTGGAGAACCTGAGGATGATGATGAGCTACGAAATATCAATATTCCAGAAACATAAGGGAGAATGGATGTTGCAACACCAGATATATCGACTAATCTCATGATTCAGCCACTGAAGATAAGAAAATTTAACATTAGGACAGAGGAGAACCCAAAATTTGCAAGTTTTGGGGATTACTGGGACGATGACACTATGGAAAAGATCGCATATCTACTGCATGAATTTCAAGATATGTTTCTAACCAAATTCTCTGAAATGAAAGGGATACTGGGTGATTTGGGAGAGATGAAGATTCAATTAAATCCCAATGCGAAATCGGTAAGGAAAAGGAGAGGGTTAAAGCTGAGCTAGATAGGATGTTGGATGCTGGAATCATTGAGCCAGTGGAAGAATTAGAATGGATCAGTCCTATGGTGGGCCAAGACAAGAAAACCGGTGAAGATAGAATTTGTGTCGACCTCAAAAAATTGAATGATGCATGTATGCATGAACTGTTTCCAACACCATTCACAGATAAAGTACTCGAAGGAGTAGGTAGTCAGGAGATGTACTCATTTACATATGGATTTTATGGCTACCACCAGATAAGAATTGCAAAAGAAGATCGACATAAAACTACATTTGGCACTGAATGTTTCGGATCTACGGTAATTCCATTTGGATTGAAGAATGCACTTGAGATATTTTCTCGGGTTGTTGCCACTGCCTTCAAAGATTTAATTCAGAAGTTCCTATAAGTTTATATGGATGATTGGACAATATACGGTCTAATTAAGGATCATCTGGAGAACCTGCAACTGATGCTAGAAAGATGTCAATGAAATCAGATTGCGCTGAACTCCAAGTAGTGTATTTTATGCGCACCATTTGGGATGTTGTTGGGCCACATTGTTTGCAAGCAAGGATTGTTGGTTGAACCTATGAATATAACACTTATGTTTATCTTGCCACCACTGACAAATGTGAAAATGCTTAGGGAAACACTGGGGAACACTGATTATTATCGAAAATTCAGCAAAGGATATGCAGCGATTACTACCCCTATAGAGAAACTATTAAAGAAAGACGCTGCATTCGTATGGAGTCCAGAATGTCAAGGAATCTTTGATACCCTGGAGGCCAAGATGGCTTTGGCGCCAATACTTGTGTTCCCAGACTAGAACAAGGAGTTCCATGTCCATGTCGATGCATCGTCTATCGCATTGGGAGTAGTGCTCATGCAGCTAAGAGAAGGAGATCTTGATCACCCGATCACTTTCGCTAGTTGGAAGTTGTCATTTACTGAGAAAAACTATACAACCACAGAGAGAGAAGATCTGGTGATGGTATATGTGCTACAAAAATTCAGGAATTATCTTTTAGGTGGTCATTTTAAGATGTTTATTGACCATTCTGCTTTGAAGTATTAATTCTTGCACATGATCTAGCAACTAGGAATCAAAATCATCAAAGAATAATTAACAAATACTCATGAATTGAAAAATAACTGGATACAAAATAGGTATCCTCTCTGTATATTTTGTAAACAATAAAGGATTACAATTTCCATGCATAGCAATGGCTTAACTCCATGAAGAATTCGAATACCTAAGGGACAATTCGAATTCAGTGAGTGATTCTAGCTTAACTGACTCTTTGCCATGCAATCTCACTCAGTTAACCACTTGACTAAAACCCTAATTGACTCACCAAACCCTAACTAAAGTCGGAGTGCAATAAATGACCGAATCTCAACTGAAGGAGATCAAACACATGTCATAGCAATCCAACCATCAAGTGCTAGTCCTGCATGACTCCAATGAACCCTGATGAAGTTAACTGAAGCTGAACTGACCATCAGAAGTTGGTGGAGGCGCCTTGTTGACTCCAGTTCATTAAATAATAATAAATAATCATTATTTAATATATTTAATGAATGGAGGCGCCTTAACTGACTGTAATTGACTGGTTGAATTGATTGTAACCACCAGTTAGCAATTAGGTGCATTAATGTCACACAGATCACTCCTGGAGTGCTCCAGTTATCCTCCTTGACTGTAGGATAAGGCTAAGTTAGCCTCCTTGACTGTAGGTAGGCGTGGGAGTGACTGGGATGATGGTAATTAATGCTCCACTGATGTCAATTAAACTTAGGATAGTGGTTTAACTAGGCCAATTTGACCGAAAGAGTGTGTATGATGGTAGATGTCTCCAACATGAAGTACCTAGTCAATAAGCCTATGTTGGGGGGGAATATATGCCACTAGCTACTTCACTTCTAGGAGTTTGATTTTGAAATAATTGTGAAGTCAAGTCGCTTGAATGTTGGCCCTGACCATCTGTCTCGGATCCAGACACGATAAGAACCAACAAACATTGACGAGGGACTTCTGGATGCGGAGCTGTTCAGAGTTGATATAGCAGCTGATTATATGATCAAATAATCCAATTCTTGGTGACAGGAGTTGCGCCGAAAGATTTTTCAACAAGCCAAAAGAAGCAGTTGGTATTCAAGGCCTCGTATTTTCAATTGATTGTTGGGAAGTTATACAAACTTGGCTTAGATGAGATTTTTCGGCGTTGTGTCCTACCGCATGAACAAGGATGGATTTTGGAAGAAGCACATGCGGTAGTCACTAGTGGACACTACGGAGGATGAGTTACTTCAAGAAAGGTGCTTCGTGCATGGATTTGGTGGCCCACCTTACATAATGATGCAATATATTATGCATGGAGCTGCGATGTCTATCAACACACTGGAAAACCATCACATCGGGATGAGATGCCGCTAGTATCGCAAGTAACCTTGCAACCTTTTGATAAATGGGTTATGGATTTTGTGGGTCCAATAAAACCACCTGGGAAGAGAACTGGTGCGCGGTATACAATCACAACAATAGACTATCTGACGAGGTGGGTGGAGGCTGCACTAGTTGTGGATTGCACCACTGCGACAACAACTAGGTTCTTATTTGATAATATTGTGACACGGTTTGGATGCCCAAGGTTACTGATGAGTGACTAGGGTAGTCATTTCATCTACTGCATAGTAAGCGCACTAACAAAAGAATTACAAATAAAGCATAAGAAAAGTATACCATATCATCTGTAGGAAAATGGAACAGTAGAAGCATTCAACAAGATCTTAGAGCATGCACTTACAAAGGTATGTAACGCTAACCAAGATTACTGGGATTTGAAGATTCCAGCAGTATTGTGGGCATATCGCACCACTTGTAAGAGATTAACAGGACAGACATCGTTCAAATTGGTATATGGGAAAGAGGCAATCATGCCTATGGAGTACATTGTTCCTAGTGTGCACATTGCAACAATGATGGGCATGGATGACAAAGCAGCACTAGAAGAGCATGTGGCGCAGTTGATATAGCTTGAAGAAGACCGTTTTCTCACAGGTTTCCATCAGCGTGTCAAGAAGGATTGAAAGAAGGCTTGGCATGATCACCACATAAAGAAAAAACAGTTTTAGCAAGGATATTTGGTGCTGCTATATGACAGCAATTTCATGAAGCATCCAAGTAAGTTACAGATGCACTGGCTAGGTCCATGTATTGTTAATTCCATTACTTCTGGGGGGGTAGTTCAACTGTAGCAATTAGATGGAGTAATGCTGCCAAAACTGGTGAATGATAGCCGACTAAAGCCCTATACAACAGGGCCAGAACCACGTGATGCTTAAGGAACTACGCAGTAAAAAAAAGGAAGGATGGGTAAGAAAATGGAGGGCACACTAGGAGGAAGTGGTTGCGCAACCGTAGGAGTTGGTAGCGCAGCTAGGAAGATAGACCACAACAGCCATAGGGATGCACCATAATCAAATCAGTAATAAATATAGATAATTAAAAGTAGCTAACCAACGACGCTTGTTGAAGCGACGTGCATTTATGGTCGATCTGACCGTTATCTTGATAGGATCGTCAATGAATTCAGGTCATTAATGACAGATTTGGTCATGATATCCGTGTTTGATTTGGTAATGATGAGGATGGATCGACCTAATGCTATAAGAAGGTGCTCGACGTGGGTCAAAAGAACCACTGTGCTAAGTTGAGTTGGAATAATTATTGTGCTAAGTTGAAATCCAGAGAGACCGAGTGAATTTTGTGAGTTGCAGAGTAAAGAAGAGGGTGTGTGACGATTAGAACCTTGTAGGGTATTGTTGCGGCATGCAAAGCACCCTAGACACAGTAGAGATATAAATTGAGAGGGACTCACCACTCAGACCAGTCACCATTGTTGAGGAAGTTGTCAGTATGTCGGTCGGATTGTTGTCGGTCATGAGGAAGAAGCGACAGGCGCAGAATCCTAGCTCTCTGGTGTTGAAGAAGAGGTCGACAAGAACATATGTAAGGGATCAAGAATATGCAACTACACAAATGGGGCCATCTAGCTCTAGTGTCATGGAATCAGCAGTTTGAACCGAGGTCTCCATTAACAATATTTCGGGCTACATCGATCCCACTCGACCCGGTGCACAGAATAGGCGGCTAACTAAAAATCAGAAGTATCAACCAAATATGCCAACGTTTCCAAAGGGGATGGTGTGCAACATAGATATTGTCCCAGCATTGTTGGGATATAGGGCAGACCTGGGATTTATACCATTAACTTCGCACCAACAAAATACCCACAGTGTTGGCCCTTCCGGCAACAATCTGCGAGCAGATTGCAGTCTCACCCGAAACAGCTATGGGATGCCATAGAATCAGGTTTCTGCAAGCAGAAGAAGGATATTACTATAACTTAGCCTTTAACAACTTATATTCCTATACACAGGGATTCAACATTCACATAACCCTTGCATAAATAAACAGACTGTGACTTGCATAACCCTTTACTGGGAATTCACAGCGAAGTTATTTTAGTTAGCAGTGACTTTATTTATTAGATATATGATTATCAATGCATGAAAGACATAACAGAAACAACACAAAGAACCACAACACTAGATATAACGTGGTTCACCCCCAGTGTAGGGGTTACGTCCACAGAACTGTGTTTTATTCAACTCTTTACTAAAATCACAGTTTTGATCTACGCACTCAGCTGCAGATCCTTTCAAGTCCTTAAAGCCGTGCACACAGCTGCAGGCCTCTGCGCACACAGCTGTAGATTTCCTTAATCACCCAAAACCCTCTGCGCACACAGCTGCAGAGGTCATCCATGCACACAGCTGGGACTTAACCTTCACTTACAAAATAGCCTTAGCTTCGCATCAATTCATCTTACATCAAAAAGCCTAACCTGATTTTGTTACAAGAGTGCTTATTTATAGTGCACTTATTACAAAACCATGGACTTAAACCATGGGCACCCTGAACCCTAAACCCTGGATTTAAGCCATGGGTTTATTACAAAAAGAGGACTTGGACTCAACCCCGACACCCCTAAGACTGTTTTGAGTCGTAACTCCACTTACAACTTCCACAAAAACCGTGGAGTTACCAAAATTAGGGACCGTTAAGGTGCGCGCCCCAATAGGCCCCTAAGACTCACCAGTGGCCCGTCCCGAGACACTCTGCTGTTCTTCTGGTAGGCGAACTTTATCAGTGAAAATAGCAAACTACTTGTTGAGGTCACGCATGATATTGTTGGCGGCTTCCTCCTTTTCGACCAATTCCTGTAATACTGCGGCTGATGCTTCGCTGGCCTTTGTCTGTGCAAATGCAGCATATTCCTTCAGGACTTTGAGTTGGGTGTCCACAACAGTACTCAATTCGAAAGCTTCGCTGATAAGTGGCTGCATAGAACTTTCCACTTCTGTTGCTTTTTCTCTGCACGATTCAATTTCCTGTTGGAGTTCATTGCTTCGCTTTACCTTAAGCATTTTCTCCATAGGTGGCAGAGTCTTAATTTCTGCTTTTACTGTATCCAACTCTATCTGTTGCTGCCTGATGATTTCTTGCAGCTGTCCAATTTTTGGATGTTCCTGCAGTGTGGTCCAGGCCTCAACACTGTCTTCTAACAGCTTTGCTGCGCTTCTCGCAGTATTCGAGATTTTTGCTGTGGAGGCCTGAATGTCTGTTCGGCATTGCTCCCTGACCTCCGGTGGGATCTTCGGGGTGATGCGGAGTTGGAGCTCCGCAATCTGGGCCTCATGTTCTATTTTGAGCTTCTCGATTTCGCTGCAAGACTGCTGTGCATAGTCTTTCAGTCTGACTAATCTTTGTTCTGGTTCTTCTACTAGCTGTATGTTGAAGTCAGGAAGACTTCGACATGCCTCATCCAAGACTCGTACTAGGGTAATGCGCTTACGTTATGCATCCCTCTTTCTCTGCTCCACTGCCTCCAGCTACGCTGCGAAGCCCTGCTCCTGACTTATGGCATTTTCTAACTGTTTTTGCGAATATTGGTCTCATGCCTAAATTTCTTTCATAATTGCTAACTGACAAAGATGTAGCTCCGTCATGGATAGCTTAGTGTAATCTATGCCAACCTTCATACTCATCTCCGAACGAGAGGCTACATCTGTTAATATGAGAGCTGCGCTCGACACTTGCCCTTTGTTATCTCTAGCCGGCCATTGCCTCATTAGAGGAAATTTGCGGTCTAAAATGGGCCTTATAAGAAAACGTGCCAAAATAATTTTTGTGAGTTGGAATTCAAGAACCAATAGAATTTCAATAAAATAAGTCAACCATAATGGTTGAAGTCACATATTTGTCATTAAAAAAAAACTACTTTTTTTGTTCGTATTTTCGACATATCTCATTGTGTTTTTACCCAAATGTCGATCGGGAGAGCTCATTGGATGCGGAATTTGATTTCGCATCCAACGAGTACCCACATTGCATACTTTTGACGGACCCCGCTAACCCAAAAACAAGAAATACCTGAAAAAACATGATGATGATGTCATCATCACATTTTTTCAGGTATTTCTTGTTTTTGGGGTAGTGGGGTCCGTAAAAATTATGCAGTGTGGATACTCGTTGGATGTGTAATCAAATTCTGCATCCAACGATCTCTCCTGATTGAAGTTTGAGTAAAAACACAGGGAGATATGTCGAAAATACGAACACAAAAAGTAGTTTTTTCTTTCTTCCTCCAAAATTAATCAATATTATTTTATTATTTTAACTATTATTTTATTATTTTCCTTAGGAGGCCCATTTTAGACCCCAAAATTCCTCTAATGTAGGTCTGGTTGCGCGCTTACTGAGGCACTGCTTGCTGAGGCGCCAGTCAGTGATTTTTCTGCTAAGTCCTTCAACTCCAGAATGTGTTTTGCTACCTCGATGATGGCATGCAGATGTAGATCGGAAAATTCTAACAATTTCTTGGTGAGAAATTCTGTGGACTTCGATAGAACCTAAACAAACTCCTCACTTGTCAGGTTGGGCTCTACGTCGATATTCTTGTTCTTCGACGCCTTCATTTTCTTTTGGGACTGGGGTTTGTTTACTTCTTCTGGTTCTGGCGTCTTGAGCTTATCCTGCTGATTAGGGTCTGAAGCAGTTTGAACCAATTCTTCTTCTTCTTCTTCATTGCCATCATCTCCACCCTGGTCGCTTTCACTCTGCTGCGACTCAATTTGTTCTTCACTGTCTTCAGGGGGGTCTTGCTGCTGTGTATGACTAGGGCCTGCGCCCAGATTTGTAACTGGGGGAACTGGAATAGTGGGTTTTTTCCCTGCATCCTTCAACCATTCCACTGGCCACTATTGAATGACCGCAAGGATGTCTTCTTTGGTCACGACATATGGTAACTTAAACCATTGATGCTTTTGATCCGCGTGAGCCTGGATGAAAAGATGATGCATGTCAACGCTGAAATGGGCTGCGCCGTCGTGTTGAGAGAATAACTCATTAGTGAGCCGAGGGGTTTTCATGATCTCAAACGAGATACTCATCATATAAAAGTCAAATACACAGTTTGTCATCTGCTGTAGGGTTTTATCCTGGGAAACCCACAGAGAGGCGTACCGCACTGCACCAGGTAAGTCCGGAGGTATAGCAACAAACTGCGCCTCGGTAGGTTCTTGCCATCCTACCAGGGCGATGAGGACTATCAACCAGGAATAGTGAAAGGGCCTACCTTTCTCCTGCGCGTCATGGACGTCTTCAAGGAATTCCTTCACAATATATGCTGCCCAGTTGTAACTGTAGCCTTTGGCACAGTTCGCGGTAATTCTGATAACCGAGGCAGGCACTTCATATGGTCTGCACTTTCACATGAGCTTGCATGCAAGAAGCTCAACTGCGAAGCAAATATTGTGTTGTTGAATGGCGGAAGTGTGATACCCTTGTTTTCCCTTTGTTAGGCCGAAGCGTTCCTTCATGCTTTGTGCGAGCTTCGTATCCTCATGCTTTGAAGGAAATTTGGTCCTCGGATCAGGTCCTGCTATTGGTAAGGTTGTGATCCTATGAATGAGCTCTCCATTAATAGGAATTTTCTTATCTCCTATCCATAGGTGGCCGTCATGTATTAATGCCAGCAGCTGCTTGATCACTATGGCCACCTGTGTGCTGCGACCAAAATGGGGAACATCGAGCATCTTCAGCAGACCCGCTTGATCCAAGCCAGCAGCCCACTGTTTTACTTCCAGCAATGTCACGTTAGTCTCTGGATATTTGACAAAATGCAAGTATTGTGCTGGGGCGAACTGTGGAAACTTTCCACGATCATTCATGTCATGGTCGGCATACATAAGCCGGTCTATTTTCCCTGTCATGGTCCCGACCAACTGCACACCCGGGGGCAAGGAAGGGGTGCGTAATGTGAACTTCTTTAGGCGCCAAGGTGGCTGGACTCCTGGTCGAACTGGTGGAAGATACGGTGGACGCTTCGGTGCAATATTCTCATATTCTGCAGGTGGGTCCTCTGCTGAACCAGATGGCTGCATCTCGGGGTATTCTGGTGTTTTTCCTGATTGCTTATGTTGGTCTTCGTTGTGTTTAGAATGTACTTTAGGCTTAAACTTCTTCCGGGAAGAGCATGTCTGCATTGGCTGAGTCGGCGCTAGGGGATTTTCTTCATGGGGGGCAGATGCAAGTGGTTGGTTGAAAAGGTTCGGCAAACCCGTCTGCTCAAACTCTCTCAATAATTCCTGGAACTCACAATCAGCGGACATGGATGCAATTGTAAAACTCAAGAAACTGAAAAATGCGAACCTTGTGGGTGTGGGTGTCTTCTTATAGAATCTATCCCCGAAATCTGTCATAACTGTGCATTGATGGCGCCAATTCTGACAGAGATCTTGTCCAGATGGCGGTAGATTTCCCAAGATCGCATTAATATAGGCAGTTAATATAGAGAACGTACCGGCGCCGCCATATTTGACTTCTTCTAATGGTCTTTTTTTTTAGTTCCGACAAACCTTTCCTTCTTCGTCACAAGTAGTAGCTGCGGCTGCGCCCAAATGAGGGCATTCGACACCTCTGGATACCATCTGCGGCATGGAGTCAAGCTTCAACCCTCGACAAAATGTAATCCACAGCTGCACTGATTCCTCTTATTTCCAGGAACTTCATCGGACATAAGTCCCGACACTCATGGAGAAGTTGGGTTGCTTTGCTTACCGTGTCTTCATCCCAATAATCTCCACTGGTAGCATACTTAGGCTGGCCTTCTGGTCCAATGTTAACTGTCTGCGTCTTCAGGGACTGAGTCACTTCAGGGGATTCGACTGCTGATCTGTGTACATCGCAATGTCCTTCTGACTCAGGAATACCAGTATTGCGTGGAGTATTATCCTCATCAATTGCGAGGTTATAATGAGTTTCTTGGGCTTTCCCATCAGGCCGGTATTTTACTACTTCTTGATCCTTAAATACCTTAGTATGGACCAGCTTGATAGCTACATTTAAAGCTAGAAAAATTTCATTAGTAGAAAAGGTAAGCACAAAACTATCCATAAGATAATCCCAACTTACAGTATCCTGGCGAATCTCAGCCTGCGCGTACCAGTTCTTTGCTATTGGTTCCAGAGTATGCACAAACCTAGGTACCCATGCTGCCATGCTTCATAGTACTGTGCCCAAGGTTTCTGAGGGCTAGTCTTCCCATCAAACTTGCTTTGTACCTCCTGGGGTCGATCCATAATTCTCAGGCGAAGGAACTTCTAACGAGCTTCCCAACTAGGACTGTTCTTCGGATGGCCATTCCACCATCTAGCTACGGTGGCTCTGAATACTAAGTCCAGATTCTCCCTTTTCTGTGAATCTGGTATCTGGTCTGAAAATTGTTCAATAAACTGTTCTGGATCTGACAAGTCATCAAAATTAGGTAGGATTCTGACCTGTGCACCAAGCCATCTGATAGACTTAGTAATTGTGGCACATCTATGTCCATGCATCTCATAAAGTCTGTTCTACCAGTTTTCTAACCCATCATCTGAATCCGTCATGCAGGAGCTGTCACATTGCCAATCCATGATACCTTCAGCAGTAGGATCAACATAATCCTTTTCCTTAGCTGTGATATTGTAAATGTGGTCCAAAGCATCCTGGTATTCATCTCTTACTGGCTCTGTGTATCTCTCTCCTTGAGAAGGGTTCAATGGGACTATGACTCTCATTCCTTTCCCTTCGAAATTCATCTGTCTCTTCTTCAGGTTGATGACTGCATCATTATCTATTGCCCATTCAATGCCTAGTAGTGTAGGATAGGGGTTGTTGTCATCAATTATTTCAATTACCTCAAAGTCTGCTAAGGTACTGACTCCATCAATATCTACTGGTACACTAGGGAGTCTTCCTAGGGGTACAATCTTCTGCTGATTGGCTAATCTCAACTGTATAGGGGACCAATCAAGGGTAGGTTTTCCTATTTGTTCCCACGTTTGCTAGTTAAGACATTTACCTCTGATCCTAGGTCCAAACTAACAGTAGTGATATCATACTCTCTTATCTGGGCATTCAATCTCATTTCCCTGCCAGTTCTCCTGACTCTATTAACAGCTTTTTCCTTACCAGAAATTTGCTGAGGTTCGCAGGATGCAATAACTTTCTGCAACTCACTTAAAGCATTATGATTTTGGAGGAGCTTCAGACAACTATGTAAAAAGGAGGACAGTGTACTTACTTTGTCTGTCGAAGCTTCTTGTGTCTGCGGCCGCTGCTGATGTTGTTGCGCAGGTGCTACTGATGTGCTAGGAGTAGCAAAACCTCTCTAGGCTTCCATGAATGGCTCTTTTTCTCTTTCGACATTAGATGCTGGGACTTTTGTGGGGGCCTTACGAACCCAAGCCTCGTCAGGCTGTTTCTCCTTATTATTTGCTTCCGTCGTAGCTCCACTCCGGGTAACAACATTAATAGCTAGGGCAGGTCTTTGCTTGACGGAAATCATCTGAATATTCTGAGTAGGGGCACTGTTTCTTTCCTGAATCTTAGCTATCAACTGCGGGCACTGCTTGATCACATGATCTATTGCCTGGCAATACCGACATGTCGTATTTGGGTTCCAACAGTCTCTCGCTAGATGCCCAGCCTGGTTACAGTTGTAACACACAACCTGGCCTCGACCTCTTCCATCCATACCACCTCGACCACGACCTCCAAAAGCACCTCTACCCAATGCACCACCGTGGTAGCCATAGCCATCATTGCTCTGTCCCTCATTTTGTACCCAATAAGCGTCGTAAGTTCGTTCTCTCATGAGGTCAAAGCTGCGACACTCATCTTCGTTGTGTCCCACGGACTTACAGAATTTACAATAGGGGTTCTTAGGTATTTTCCCATACCTCTGTAGCAGATAGCAGTCTTCAGGTCGATGCTGACCTGTTGTTCTACAGAGCTCACAATATAGGATTTGCGGTTGAAACGGGTTTGGCACACCATTATTCAGGTACCTTCTTACCATAGGACACTGTTCATTGGCATGACCTTCTGTCCAACATTGTGTGCACCAAACCTCTTCACGACCGGTCTTACCTTTCTTCATATCGCGAAGCTCCAGAGCCATCGCTGCCAACTGCGCTTGGATTTGGGCGATACCAGACTTGTCTTCGAGAGGAGCGGTTTCAAGCTTCATCGCGATTTCCAGGGCCTCCTGCTGGTCAGCAACCTTCTGTTGCATGAGTGGAGTTCTGATATGCGGTAACAATGCTGCAATGAACCATTCCTTATGCTGCGCAGGTCCAATGGTGAAACTGACTTGGTCTAGTAGAACTTTGAATCTTTGATCAAAGTCCCACACTGCTTCGCCATGCCTCTGCTGAATCTCTTTTAACTCAGTGATACACTGCGACTCTGATTTTGGATTCTTAAATTCCTTTCTCATTGCTGCTTTTATATCAGCCAATGCATGGTTCTGAGTGCTGGAAAACTTCATGAACCAGGTCAGAGCACGGTCTCTAAAAGAAGTAACCAGCTGCGCTCTTTTTGTATCTTGATCCATAATGGTCTTAGTAGTCCACACTGCTTCACATAAAAACCAGAACTGTTCTGGATCCTTTGATCCAGTTCCTTTGAAAACAGGTAGCTTGATGTCATCATGCATGTGGGCCATAGTGGATCTAGGGGGGGTTGGAGGGGGACTGGAAGTAGGCGGAGGGGAACTTACTGGGGTAGACTAACCTGCGATAGGAATACTTGGGCTAGGGTGACTCTCAGAATGCGATGGGTTTTCAGGGATAATAGGTCTTTGCTACGGGGTTACAGGAGGGTTTCCAACAGAACGGGTTTCTTCACGTTGTGACTCTACGGGATTTACAGGGGAATACTCGGTATGCTGACCCTAGGAATAGGATCTAAAATCTCTCTTGTACCTTTTGCCACTTCGCAGCAAACCACTTTGCTCGTCGAAGGTATTTTCACTTGCAAACATAGGTTAGTAATACTAAATCTAACAGTCTGGTTCAATTAGCAATATACCTTTTTCAGCTAATAGAATTTTAATTCTCAAACTAAATGAATTCAAAAACTTACCCCTTGGTCCTTTGAAAAACTGCCGCTCGGCTTCACTAAAGGAAGTACTCATGTCGATGGCGAACTCCGTCACAAATGCTTCGAGGGTCCGCGTTGTCCAGAAATCAACAGCACGGGATATCTCATTGTTCACCCTTTTCAGTATATTAATTCTTGCGGGGGTCCAATCAGGAAACTGACGTTCTTGGAAGTTCGTCCTTCTCTCTGTTAACCTGGATAACCACTGGTGCAACTCTATGTGGATACTACCAAAGAAAATTTCATAGACATCACAAAAAACATACCTTTGTAAAAAGTCGTTTGCACTACGACGTAGATCTTTGTTCTCTTGCTCAGCGAATTTCAGATAAGTCTCATCAAGCCAATCATCGATTTCTTTCACAGAGGGTCTCCAGAACATAGCCCTCGAGGTACGACGTAAACCCCTCTTGAGAAGATACTGAGTTCAATCAGCAATGGAACCAATTTGTTGGGCTATAGGGTAGACCCGGGCTTTATACCATTAACTTAGCACCAACAAAATACCCACAGTGTTGGCCCTTTCGGCAACAATCTGCGAGCAGATTGTAATCTCACTCGAAACAGCTATGGGATTTCGCAGAATCAGGTTTCTACAAGCAGAAGAGGGATATTACTGTACCTTAGCCTTTAACAACTTATATTCCTATACACAGGGATTCAACATTCACATATATAACTTCGCAGCTAAATAAACAGACAGTGACTTGCATAACCCTTTACTGGGAATTCACAGCGAAGTTATTTTAGTTAGCAGTGATCTTATTTATCAGATATATGATTATCAATGCATGAAAGACATAACAAAAGCAACACAAAGAACCACAACACCAGATATAACGTGGTTCACCCCCAGTGTAGGGGTTACGTCCACAGAACTGTGTTTTATTCAACTCTTTACTAAAATCACAGTTCTGATCTGTGCACTCAGCTACAGATCCTTTCAAGTCCTTAAAGCCGTGCACACAGCTGCAGGCCTCTGCGCACACAGCTGCAGATTTCCTTAATCACCCAAAACCCTCTGCGCACACAGCTGCAGAGGTCATCCACGCACACAGCTGGAACTTAACCTTCACTTACAAAATAGCCTTAGCTTCGCATCAATTCATCTTACATCAAAAAGCCTAACCTGATTTCGTTACAAGAGTGCTTATTTATAGTGCACTTATTACAAAACCATGGACTTAAACCATGGGCACCCCGAACCCTAAACCCTGGATTTAAACCGTCGGTTTATTACAAAAAGAGGACTTGGACTCAACCCCAACACCCCTAAGAATGATTTGAGTCGTAACTCCACTTACAACTTCCACAAAAACCACGAAGTTACCAAAATTAGGGACCGTTAAGGTGCACGCCCCAACAAACATTGGTAAATATGAAGTACGACGATCATGACCTATTAGCATTACGGGACATAGAAAACGATTTGTATGAGTCTTTTCCCTCAGTTGTGGGAGGTCCCATAATGTGTATCCCGCAAGGATGGGTGCAAGGTTTGGATAAAGCTGGGTTTCTAGGCCTCATCAACATGTCGCATTTTGGGCAGCTGAATGAAGTAAACGCATGTGTCAAGAAACTCTTAGCTTTCTTTCATGGAGTGACGTTGTGGTTGGACACACCAATCGCAAACACAGGGGATTTGATCTCAGACATCATGGGGTTTCCAAAGGATGGGCTAGGCCCATTGCAATACTTTAAAGGAAGAGATAATGATAAGCGAATTGATGCACGGTTGAAGCTGAAGTATTACTTGTAGCGAGATGGCAGAGCGTATTGCATTGATAGCATCAATGACCGGGTAGTACATATCGGCGCTAGGATCTTAGAAAGTAAGATTGTCTGTAAGAATTGCCCCATCAAGTGCACTTCAGGGGTGATTGCATGTGCAGAACAATGTGCAAAAGGGGTGCAAATGAACTAGGCACTCTTCTTGTTGAACCAATTGACAAAGGACACAGTAGCAGTACAGGCTGGAGAGCGGCCTTTCACATATAGCTGGCTAATGATCCTCACCGCATTAGTGGCTTGGATGGAGCCAGTGGATTACTAGGGGATGGAAGTTGAAGAATTTAAGGTGTGCAAGGGTGCATGGTATCAAATATGCGGTGGGTCAAGGAACCTACTAGGAAAGAGGATTGTGCGATCCACTTTTGGGTCTACTGGGAAGTGCTACAGGTAGAAGCTGTCAAAGTTCCCCGAATATCCAATGAGGCTGTAGCCAAATATTAGAGGATCGCTTGGTTATCCATAGAACCGCACACCATTCATGTGCAAGATCGATGGGACCCAGATAAACAATGGTCTCCCATGTCTTACAAGGTCACGGATGAGGAATTGGATGCGACAATTGATGATTGGCCTACAGCATGGAGAGATCCGGTTAGCACTAATGAAGTATCAGCAAGACCACCAGAAGATGTACCTGATGATCCATTACAAAGACCTGACCAAAAGAGTCACCATGACTCTAATGGAAAATCATCCACAGAGACTCCCACTGACCCAGAGGCACAATGCATTCTTAAGGAGATAAGGACTAAGAGGTGAGTGGAGCAGGATGTGAGCAGTAGTACAATTTCAACAGTGGAGGCATAGCTACAAAGGTTGATAAAAGCTGTCAATGACGTAACCGATGTAGCTGCCAAGGAGATGAAGAATTATGTGCAGGAAGGATTTGTGGAGGTAAGATCCCAATGGAAATCTGTACATAATGTTGTTTTAAAACACGCACCGAAGAGTGTAGCTGTGCAGCACTATGCATCAATTAGTACCGAGCCATGGGTCCAAAATGTTTAGATTCCCCCGACTAAAATTGACCATAGATGAGAGGATGTGAATTCCTCACTGCAGCAGCTGTAGAGCGTTGTGGTGGACATCAACAAGTTAACTACCCAGACATTAGTACACATGTAGCGGGTCTCCAACCAGGAGTTGTCCGATCGACACAAGCACTACAAAAAGAGGTAGAGGAATTACACCGTACAAAGGAAAGGTTGACGACAGACAAAGTGCATGAAATTGAGGTGCTGAAAAAGGCACACGAGGAATTAAAAATGAAGGCGGCAGAAGAAATCACAGAGCTAAAGAAAGAAACTGGCTGCCTTGTTATTGAAAAGGCACACCTTTTTGCTATCCGCGGGGAAGTGGAAGAGGCCGTTATGGATGCTTATTAGCACATCCATCAAAGCACTTCCAAGTTGGATGCAGTGGGAAAGGAAAAATGACTCGGTGAAGTTATCGCATAGCTACAATACGACAACATTATTTTGAATGCTCTGGTTTACCCAGACACACCACCAAAGCAAGTTGCAGAATGGAAGGGTTCTGTTAAGTCAGTGATTTGTTTCTTCAAATTTTGTTTGATTTGCATTTTATTTCAAGTTAATTTTTTGTTTTAAGTTTGATTATTTGCTTCTTTTAGGAGAATTTTTGGTTGTTAGGTGAAATTGTGAGCTTGGCTTTTATATTTTTGCTTTACTTTTTGATCTTTTACATTTTGAAGAGGTTTTTAAGTCATTATATCAAATGATGGATTCATAAATCATTTTCTGAGCATAGTCATTACTCAAGCAGTTTTTAAACTTCATGCAAAATGCCTAAAAGCTGTAAAACAACGATAAAATAGCGTTAATATTATTCTTGTAGTGCTGGAGCCCGAAATTAACAAAGGCGCGCTACAAGAATATCGTGACTATCAATTTTTCAGGTTTTTTAGCAAAATTTTGGCGTGATTTCAAATGGTGAGTGACTAATCACATGCTGTGAGGTGTTTGCTACGTGTGAACTCAGGAATTGTCATAACAACAGGTGGTTTCAGGTCATAAAGAAGAGCGTGGTCATCATGAATTATAATGCAGCTTATCATGACAGATGGCCGGTTAAATCAAGTTTAATCTGAGGAGAATTACTTCTTATCTTTTCTTAAAGCTGAGGAGTTAATGAAATGACGGTGCCGGCCTAAAAACACGGAGATTGCAGTTGCAAAGTCGAGTGGAGTTTCTCATAGTCGCTCGGAAAACTAGGGCTTCTTCATTTTGACATCTGGACTTAAATTGCACCTTGAAAGACACCTGTAACTCTCAGGTCTTTACTCAAACAATATGAAGAACGGTTCAAAGTATCTACGGTTGATCAATTAAAAGGTATTCCACGATAAGCCAATATAGCTGAAAATTTGGGGCTTTTTCGGTGGGGTTCGTTTTAGCAAAATTGATCAAGGGAAAGGTTAAATTGTGCTGTTAAATGAAATTTCGTCCAAAGAAATAGCTACCTGAGACATGTTGAGATGTTCTGTTAAGTGGAGGACTGAAAATTAGCTTTATATTGGACTATGCATTTGTTGAAGTTTAAAAGAGGCTGGGTTGAAAACAGTGTATGTTACGATGATTCAAATTTAACACTGCTGCTGGTGCAACATGAGATGAAGGAAATGGATATTTGAGATAGTATGAAAACCTAGATAGCCTAAACACTTAGTTTTTACTGCATGATTAAAGGCTGATCAGTTCGGTTTTGAAGTCAAAATTGAAACAGAAGATGAACAGAGTAGGAGATTGTCATCCTTGTCTTTTCAACACAAGATTCCCTTTTCACAGTTCAAGGAGAGTCTCATATTTGAATGAATAATGTACATGATACCTAGTTTCCTTAACAGTGCAATGAGGAGTTTGAGCAGCCTATGACCTAAAGCATTCAGACACTGTGGTTTATTATACATTTTGGAGATGGTCAGTGGTCAATTGTTTCATGACAGTCTTATTGATGTTTAAATTTCACTCACAGGCCTAATGAAGAACATTGAATCCTCGATGATCTAAATCATTCCACCTGGTGTGGAGATTTATTTTGCTTCTAAAAACAAATAGATTAGTCAAGAAGGTTGTAGGGAGTTGTTCATTGAAACTTAAGAGGCTCGAGAAGCAGAAAATCAGTTCCTAGATCATCTACTGAACCCTAAAGTCATACAGTTTCCAGTTTTTGAAGAAAAATGGGTAAGAGTGGTAAGAGTGGTAAGGTGAATAGAGCAGAACCTACTGATGTAGGTTGGATTGAAAAACTCCCTGGGTGTGTTGAACTATTCCAACAGGCTGGTTGGATGGACTTTTTCAAGAAGATAGATGGGTATAATGCTCAAGTTTCTTGTAAGTTTGCTCAATGCTTTAAAGATGACATGGTGACCTTTGATACTCTTAAGTTCAGGCTGACAGTAGAATTCATTGCAGAAGCTACAGGGATTAAGAATGAAGGTGAAATATGGTTTAACAAATTTCCCTTTACCTTTGATCCTTAGAGATACCTATTGCCAAATGTCACCCCAGACTGGAGTAAGGGCATCCTTATTCAAAATTTTAGGAAGGAATGGGTTGAACCAATCAGAATTTTGCAGAGTTATATTACTTGCGAGGGCAGGTATGCTTATGTATTTAAGTATCACTTCAAATTTATGCAACATATGGTGGGGGTGTCCAAGATGAACCTTCCATTCTTCTTATTCAAAATCTTGCAGAAAATGGCTAGCAGGGTCAAAGGGCATATGGACCATTCTTCTCAGTCCATCTTTCATCATGGGCTAATTAAGTTGATTATTAGCACTGCATTGCAGCATGAAGGTAAAACTTGGGACTTTTTTCTTTTCTGGTTAGGTTTTTAGGTCAAACAAGAAGAGCAGTAGCCTAAGAGGCAAACAGACAAAGGGAAGGTAATGATGAGAAAAATAGGTCAGAAAACTAAGCCTGAAGACAAGGAGGATGTCAAGGTTGAGAAGGCAGCAAAGCATGTGGAGGTTGACAGTAAAATCAAAGTGTTTTCAGTTGGCACTATAGGCAGGGATTNACTAAGCCTGAAGACAAGGAGGATGTCAAGGTTGAGAAGGCAGCAAAGCATGTGGAGGTTGACAGTAAAATCAAAGTGTTTTCAGTTGGCACTATAGGCAGGTATTCATTTTTTTCAGAAGAGGAATTGCAGCCTAGGCAGCAGTTGACACCAGAAACAGTTTCCAAGGAAATTAAAGTTGCTATTGTAGAAAAGGTTGCTATGCCCGAAGATGAGGTTCAAACCAAACAGAGAAGTCCCATCACCATTTTGTCTGATGATGAGGAATATTTATTGGAAGAAGAGAAACCAATTGCTAAAGCAGAATTCAATGCTGAAACCTGTAGAGAATTCTTCACTTCAGAGATCAAAGCAGGAAAACCTAATAAGAAGAAGAAAAGGACTGTAACCCCATATTGGAGGCCTAAAACCAGGCCAACAAATAAACTAAGATGGAATATGAAGAGGTTACTCAATCCAAAATTGAATTCCAAACAAGAGACTGTCTTGACTGATACTTCCTCAAATGAAGAGCCAGAAATTGGTAAAATAAACATTAAAAACAAGAGAAAAACAGGGCAGCCCGAGTCTGAATTGTTTACCATATTTCTTGAAATAAGAAATGAACTGATAAAGCAGCAGCAAAAAGAAAAAGATGAAATACCTCCTGTTGAAGATCAAGAATGGGAAGATGGAGATGAACTTATACTTAGGCAAGCAGGTATTCTGAAAGACTCTAATATTCCAGACCTGTTAAATAAGGATGCAGACATACCTGAGATCCCCAGTTTTGAACAAGAGATCATGACAGGAAGGTCAGTTGACATAGATAAAGAAAACTTGCAGAAAATTATTAAGCAGTACAAACAACAAATGAAACATATGCAAGAGGTCAATGAGGGGCTGATGATGGCCAACAAAAATCTTAAAGAAGATCTTCAGGATGTCAATGACCATTGTCATGAGATGATAGCAATATCTAAATAGGTTCTCAAAAGAAAAAGAACCACTGATTTGCACTGTTCAGAGTTGGAGAAGACAGTCAAGGACTTGCAGCAGAGAAATGAGGAACTCGCCAAGAAGATAACTGACCTGAAGCAGGAGCAGAAGAAATCTAAGAGGAAAGCTCAAGCATTAGATGGCATTGCTCTATTGGCTGAGGTAGCAAAAGAGCTATGAGTTAGCTTTTGATTTAGTTTTTTGTTATCTCTTTTTGAGGAACATGTTAGTTAGTTGTTTTACTATTTTTAGAAAATAGTATATTTTGTAATATTGTAAATTTCACTTTATCCCATCGAATAGGTTGAGGCAGTTAGGGTTTTTGATCCCTAATTGATTTTGTAAAAAACACTATTTAGAGAGATTAGAAGGTCATTGAGGGGGTTCAATTTTTGGGATAGCTTCAGGAGGTCTGCAGACTTGTTCATGAGTTAAGTATAAAAGCTCTTGTATGCATTTGATGATGAAATTATGAGATATATGACACTATTACCCTTCAGTTTCTGTGTTGGCTTCATTGTTCAGCTTGTCTAGTTGCTTAATTGATATACTCATTACTGGTTTATGTTTATATGCTAGTGATGCTTGTCTTTTATGAATGAACTTCAATACTATGTTCTGTTGGATCTTGTTGAAAGTATTATGCATCTTTGTCTTCTTTTGTTTATGATTTAGTTATTACTTTGCTCATGAGTGTATTCCCTGTCTTTCCCCAAAAGTTTACAACCACTAAAACTTTCCAGAAAACCTAAAACCTACTTTGTTTTATCAAGTTTTATTTGAGATTGTGTTGGCTTGTTTCTCTGGCCTTAGAAACAATTTCTGGCACAAACATCTTTGGCACCATTGCTGGGGACGAAGCTGAAGCATATCTTCCCTGGGATACTCATCAATTTTACTGGTTTAGGAGGTGGACTTAAACCAACACTTTTGAAGGCTAATTTTTCACCAAAGTTGTCACAGTGGCTTCTAGAGGAGTGGGAACCAGGAGCATACCTACTTCACCGTTACATTCAGGGGTTTCAGACCCTGAACAAATATTGAAAACAGCAAGAAAACTCTGAAGGCCTCAATATTTATCAGCCCTTTGTGACCCTGACCAGTTGGGTGCTTCAATACATTCAGCTGAAACTTCACCTTGGATCAAGCCTATTATACCTGATAGCTCTTTTCAAATATTTACAAATCCTCAATCCTTTAGAAAAGCCAAAGCTGCCTCTCCTGGTAAAATACCTCTTTTTCAACTGAAATTAGGTAAAAGTTCTTTTCAGTCAATTTCTAGCCAAGCTTCCTCATCTTCAAAACCAGTCAGTCCAAAAATGGCAGCCCAAAACCCTCCAATAGACATGATGGACCAGATGGTTGCAGCCAGGTATGCACCATTAGTCTTGCCTCAACCTTTACATGCATTTCCCGGAGGTGATTATCAGAAGTATATGCCCAGGTTCAATGGACAGGGAGAAACCACTGCTGAGGAACATTGGGAGGCTTTCCTCAGTTATGCTGACAATCAAAACATTGAGATCAAAGATGTATGGATGAGGGTATTTGTTCAGAGCCTTGATGGGGATGTGAGGAAATGGTTCAGAGAGTTTCCTGCCAACTCAAACACTATAATTGAAGAGCTCTGGGATATCTTCATGAGGCAATGGGGAGACACAAAAGATCACACTTACTATATAACTGAGTTTGGAGCTCTCAGAAGAAAAAAAGAGGAGACCATTGCAGATTTTTCCAAAAGGTTTAACAAAATGTATAGTAGGATTCCAGCAGAAATTAAGCCTACTGAAACATCAGGTAAACTCACCTATGCCAATTCCTTTGACCATGAATTTTCTCTATTATTAAGAGAAATGAGACCTATCACCTTGCTGAACATGCAAGATGCAGCATTGGAGGTTGAGTCAAATCTATTGGCTTCAAACAGACTTAAGAAAGAAACATCTCAGTAGCTTTATGATAAAAAAGGAAAGAAGGAAGCAAATTCAAGAAGTTCTACTCCTCATACTACTGAAAGCAATATTGATGAAATGGCCAAGCCGGTAAAGCTTCTCACTGCAAAATTGAATAAATTAGAACTTGAAAAGAATTCTAGCAAACCTGCTCCAGAAGCTGAAAGAAATCCAAATAACCAGAATCAGTTCAGAAGGCAATTTGCTCCTAGATTCATACCAAGAGAGCGCAGGAACAATGATATCCAGCGAGAGAGGAGAGAAAATGAAGATCAAAGAGTGCCCCCACCTCTTCAGAACAATGTTGCTGATGAAGAAGAAGTTGATGAACATCTACTTTTTAAAGAGACTGAGACTGACCAGGATATGAACCATTTTGGAGATGGATTCTCTGGAGGTTTTGTTACTGAAGAAGAGTTTCTAAATGCAGAATATAATGATACTGACATGTTTGAGGATGAGGATGACTTGGATTTAGAGAAGACTGTTGTAACTGCTGTTGTTCATCATAATGGACCTAAGAAGACTATAAATCTCAGATCAGGCCCAAAGCAGGTGGTGCAAGCCCCAAAAAAGAAAGCAGTTGTCCCTACTAAAATTGTCCCTACTAAACAAACAGCTGATCCTGTGCCAGAAAAAAGACAAGTTGCAGAAAAATCGAGGAAGACTCCAGAGGTGGAAGAGGTAAACAAATCTATTCAGAATTTCAGTTTGGAGAATGAATTAGGGAAGTTAAAGATTCCTGTACCTTTAACTAAGTTAATAAATAACCCTTCATATAAACAGACAGTCTTGAAAGTGATGAATTCAGCAAGCAATCAGCCTGTTTTAGACACAGTTAATCTGCAGGAAGAAAACCCTAGAATCTTTATTGGATCAGTCCTAGATGAAAAAACTAAAAATGAGGCTGGTGCTTCACCTCCTTTCTATGTCACCTTGATAGTCCATGAGCAAATGATTCACAATTGCCTTTTAGATTCAGGAGCATCCCACAATTTGATGCCAAAGGCTGTTATGGAAGCTTTGGGCCTGAGTATCACTAAACCTTACCATGACCTATATGTCTTTGATTCCCGAGCAGTGAAGTGTCTTGGAGTAATAAAGGACATGGTTGTCAGCCTAGCTCAGTTGCCCATGAAAAGTGTGATAATGGATGTTGTGGTAGCTGATATAACACCAAAATTTGGTTTACTTCTATCTAGGTCATGGGCTAAAAAGGTTGGAGGAACCTTACAAATGGACCTTTCATATGCCACCATTCCTGTGTTTGGTGGAGAAACTAGAAGACTGTACAGAGAACTGCAGTTTGCTTACATAGTGACAAATGACAAGAATCCCACTAATCACCCACTGTACTCTGTTGATAAAGATCTTGGTACATGCATGCTACATTTCAGTGAGGAAGATAATTCTGCTGGTCTGTTACAAGTTGAAAAGGAACAGCCAATAAAACACAGCAGAAAGGAAGAAAATGCACTGTGGAAATTGTATTTTGATGGATCCTCATGCAAAGAGGGTGCTGGAGCTGGAGTTCTTCTCAAATCTCCTGGAGGTGAAACAGTGAGGCTCATGTACAAGTTGGAATTTGTTACTACAAATAATACTGCTGAGTATGAGGCTTTGCTACTGGGATTAAAAGCTGCAAAATATTTGGGCATTCAGCAGATTGCTGCATTTGGCGACTCCAAACTAGTTGTTCAGTAGGTGAAGAACAAATATCAAGTGAAGCAGGGTCTGTTGAATCTTTATCGGAATGAGGTATGGGACATGCTTGAAAACTATTTTGTAGCTTTTAATATTACTTACATTCCAAGGGATTATAATAAGACTGCAGATTCATTGGCTTTAGCTACCACACACTTCAGAATCCCTAAAACCACTCAGCTGAAATATCCAATTGAATAAGGTACAGACCTTATGTACCTGATAATGTAAAACAGTGGAGAGTTTTTGAAGATGATACTGAGATTAAAAGGTTCATTGAACTTACAGATGAGTATTCAAATTCCATAATTGATCAGGATGAGGATGATGATGAAGAACAGCTGGATGAAATTGCTGTAGAAGAGATAGCAGGTCATAAGATCATCGAATTGAAGAGTAATTTCATTCCTAAAGGTTTGGTACCTCTGGAAAGAATATTTACAAAGGATGATACACCTTCAAAGCCTGTTGTTCAGTCTTCAGAAGAGAATGTGATAGACTGCAACATTGGTTCAGCTGAACATCCTAGAATGGTCAAAATTTCTAAATCATTGACAGCTGAACAAAGAAATAGATATCTCAAACTATTAAAAGAGCATGTAGATGTCTTTGCATGGTCCTATGAAGAACTAAGAACTTATGATACAGGAATCATACAGCATAAGGTGCCTTTAAAGCCAAATGTTAAACCATTTCGTCATAAACTGAGAAGGATCAACCCAACTTTGTTTCCCGTAATTGAAAAAGAAGTGAAGAAGCTGTTGGATGCAAAGATAATAGTGCCTCTCAGGTATCCTTCCTGGGTGGCTAATTTGGTCCCTGTCAGAAAAAATAATGGAGAGATAATATTATGTGTTTATTTCAGAAACCTGAAGAGATCTTCATTAAAAGACAACTATCCTCTTCCTAAGATTGAACAGGTATTGCAGCAAGTGGTTGGAGCACAAAGGATCTCTATGGTGGATGGTTTCTCAGGGTACAATCAGATTGCAATGCACCCTGATGATAAGGAGAAGACAGCCTTTACAACTCCCTGGGGGACATTCATGTATGACAAGATGCCTTTTGGCTTGATGAATGCTGGAGAAACCTTTCAGAGAGCAATGGATATTGCCTTTGTGGGAGAAAAATATAAGTTTGTGGTTATTTATTTGGATGACATTACTGTTTTCTCGCAGTCAGATGATGAGCATTTAAAGCATTTGAGGCAGACCTTCCTAAAATGCAGAAAATTTGGCCTTTCTCTAAATCCAAAGAAGTCACATTTTGTTGTACAAGAAGGTAAACTACTTGGCCACTTGGTGTCTGCTGATGGCATCAGAATAGATCCGGAAAGAGTGAAAGCTATACTAAAGATCAATTTACCTAGGAGTAAAAAGGATGTTCAATCATTCATTGGCAAAATAAATTTTCTGCGGTGGTTTATTCCCAACTTTGCTGAAACCATTAAACAGATCACAACCATGCTCAAGAAGGATCAAGAAGTTAGGTGGACTTCTGAGGCAAAGGCTGCATTTGAGAAAATCAAAGTAGCTCTTACTGAAGCACATGTATTGGTAAGTCCTGATTTTACTAAAGAATTCCTTACTTTCTCATTTGCATCAGAAGACACAATTGCAGATGTCTTACTTTAGAAGAATAAAGAAGGATTGGAACATCCTATTGCCTTTTTCAGTAAAACTCTCAGAGATTCTGAGCTGAAGTACAGTATATTGGAGAAACAGGCTTATGCTCTGGTAAAGGCTTTGAAATTTTTCAGAATTTATGTCCTGCATTCAAAAGTCATTTCATTTGTTCCAAATGCTGCTGTGGAAGATGTCTTAACACAGCCTGATAGTGAAGGGAAGAGGGGCAAATGGATTGCAAAGATTATGGAGTATCATGTGGAGATCAGACCTACTAAGCTTGTTAAGGGACAGGTTTTAGCCAAGCTGCTGGTTGAATCAAATTGTCAGGCTTTGGGATTGTATGTTATGGCTGAAGAAATAGCTCAAGAAGAAGATCAAGCAGCACTGAAAAAAGAGAAGATCATGGATTTTTACTCAGCATCTACCTGGTATGCAGACATAGTGTATTTTTTTTGTTTTTACAATGTCCTGAGCATTTGGATAGGAAGGCTACTAGATCTTTAAGGCTTAAAGCTACTAAGTACTATTTGATGGAAGAACAACTATTCTGGAAAGACCCAGGTGGTATTATGCTCAGATGTTTGGACAAATATGAGATTGAAGGAGTGATTTCTGAATCACATAAGGGTGCTTGTGGAGGGCACAAATACTGGAAGACAACAGCATACAGAATTTTGAGAGCTGGATACTATTGGCCCACCTTGTTTGCAGATGTTTATCAGCAGGTAAGGGCCTGTGTCCCTTGTTAGAAGTTTGCTGGAAAACAGAAATTGTTGTCTTTACCTTTGAAACCCATTGCAGTAAATGCTCCTTTCTAGCAATGGGGTCTGGATTTTATTGGAGAAATTAATCCAGCATCTTCAGGACAGCACCACTGGATTCTGACAGCAACAGATTTTTTCACTAAATGGGTGGAAGCCATTCCTACAAGGAATGCCACAGACAAGGTAATCATGGATTTCATTGAAGAAAATATTCTGAGCAGGTTTGGCTGTCCTCAGAAGTTAGTGACAGATAATGCTAAGGCATTCAAGTCTAAAGCAATGATAGCATTTTGTGAAAAGAACGGTATTTTGCTGAAGCATTCCACTCCTTATTATCCCCAGGGTAATGGCTTGGCTGAATTCTCTAATAAGAATATCATTCAGAGCATTAAGAAGCTGCTAAAGCATAACAAAAGATCATGGGATTCAATGCTGAAATATGCATTGTGGGCTGATAGGATCACAGTGAAACAAGCAATTGGAACTTCTCCCTATCAGTTAGTATATGGTACAGAGGTAGGTTTCCCTGTTCTTTATGGGATCCCAGTGATGAAATTTCTCCAGAATGCCCAAGAGGAGCCAGATGATATGCAGAGGAGAATTTTTGAGATGATAGAGTTACAGCAAAACAGGGAAAAGGTGGATGAAAAGGCACAGTTGTACAGAGCCAAGATAAAAAGCAGATTTGACAGAAACAACAAAGAAAATACTTTTTCAGTTGCTGATATGGTTCTAAGGTGGGATGCAAGAAAGGAGCAAAAGGGTAAACATGGTAAGTTTGAAAATATTTGGTTTGGCCCTTTCTTGGTGTCAAAAGTTTTGGAAAATAATAATTTTATCTTGCAGTCATTGGAAGGTGAGGAGTTGTCCAGCCCTGTTAATGGGCGATTCCTCAAGCATTTTTACAGTTTATAAGAGCATTTTCACTTGTCATTGTACATACCGGTGTGAGTGAAGCATAATAAGACTCCATAGCCCAATGGAAGTTTTGCAGATAGATAGATAAGATAGCAGACAGAAGGCACTGGTCTACAGGTTCTTGAAGCCTCGCAGGGAGGACTTCATCCTGCAGCTGGAGCCAGATGTTAAGTCAGTGATTTGTTTCTTCAAATTTTGTTTGATTTGCATTTTATTTCAAGTTAATTTTTTGTTTTAAGTTTGATTGTTTGCTTCTTTTAGGAGAATTTTTGGTTGTTAGGTGAAATTTTGAGCTTGGATTTTATATTTTTGCTTTACTTTTTGATCTTTTACATTTTGAAGGGGTTTTTTAAGTCAATATATCAAATGATGGATTCATAAATCATTTTCTGAGCATAGTCATTACTCAAGCAATTTTTAAACTTCATGCAAAATGCCTAAAAGCTGTAAAACAACGATAAAATAGTGTTAATATTATTCTTGTAGTGCTGGAGCCCGAAATTAACAAAGGCGCGCTACAAGAATATCGCGACTATCAATTTTTCAGGTTTTTCAGCAAAATTTTGGCGTGATTTCAAATGGTGAGTGACTAATCACATGCTGTGAGGTGTTTGCTACGTGTGAACTCAGGAATTGTCATAAGAACAGGTGGTTTCAGGTCATAAAGAAGAGCGTGGTCATCATGAATTATAATGCAGCTTATCACGACAGATGGTCGGTTAAATCAAGTTTAATCTGAGGAGAATTACTTCTTATATTTTCTTAAAGCTGAGGAGTTAATGAAATGACAGTGCTGGCCTAAAAACACGGAGATTGCAGTTGCAAAGTCGAGTGGAGATTCTCATAGTCGCTCAGAAAACTAGGGCTTCTTCATTTTGACATCTGGACTTAAATTGCACCTTGAAAGACACCTGTAACTCTCAGGTCGTTACTCAAACAATATGAAGAATGGTTCAAAGTATCTATAGTTGATCAATTAAAAGGTATTCCACGATAAGCCAATATAGCTGAAAATTTGGGGCTTTTTCGGTGGGGTTCGTTTTAGCAAAATTGATCAAGGGAAAGGTTAAATTGTGTTGTTAAATGAAATTTCATCCAAAGAAATAGCTACCTGAGACATGTTGAGATGTTCTGTTAAGTGGAGGACTGAAAATTAGCTTTATATTGAACTATGCATTTGTTGAAGTTTAAAAGAGGCTGGGTTGAAAACAGTGTATGTTACGATGATTCAAATTTAACATTGCTGCTGGTGCAACATGAGATGAAGGAAATGGATATTTGAGACAATATGAAAACCTAGATAGCCTAAACACTTAGTTTTTACTGCATGATTAAAGTCTGATCATTTCGGTTTTGAAGTCAAAATTGAAACAGAACATGAACAGAGTAGGAGATTGTCATCCTTGTCTTTTCAACACAAGGTTCCCTTTTCACAGTTCAAGGAGAGTCTCATATTTGAATGAATAATGTACATGATACCTAGTTTCCTTAACAGTGCAATGAGGAGTTTGAGCAGCCTATGACCTAAAGCATTCAGACACTGTGGTTTATTATACATTTTGGAGATGGTCAGTGGTCAATTGTTTCATGACAGTCTTATTGATGTTTAAATTTCACTCACAGGCCTAATGAAGAACATTGAATCCTCGATGATCTAAATCATTCCACCTGGTGTGGAGATTTATTTTGCTTCTAAAAACAAATAGATCAGTCAAGAAGGTTGTAGGGAGTTGTTCATTGAAACTTAAGAGGCTCGAGAAGCAGAAAATCAGTTCCTAGATCATCTACTGAACCCTAAAGTCATACAGTTTCCAGTTTTTGAAGAAAAATGGGTAAGAGTGGTAAGAGTGGTAAGGTGAATAGAGCAGAACCTACTGATGTAGGTTGGATTGAAAAACTCCCTAGGTGTGTTGAAATATTCCAACAAGCTGGTTGGATGGACTTTTTCAAGAAGATAGATGGGTATAATGCTCAAGTTTCTTGTAAGATTGCTCAATGCTTTAAAGATGACATGGTGACCTTTGATACTCTTAAGTTTAGGCTGACTGTAGAATTGATTGCAGAAGCTACAGGGATTAAGAATGAAGGTGAACTATGGTTTAAGAAATTGACCTTTACCTTTGATCCTCAGAGATACCTATTGCCAAATGTCACCCCAGACTGGAGTAAGGGCATCCTTATTCAAAATTTCAGGAAGGAATGGGTTGAACCAATCAGAATTTTGCAGAGTTATATTACTTGCGAGGGCAGGTATGCTTATGTATTTAAGTATCACTTCAGATTTCTGCAACATATGGTGGGGCTATCTAAGATGAACCTTCCATTCTTCTTATTCAAAAGCTTGCAGAAAATGGCTAGCAGGGTCAAAGGGCATATGGACCATTCTTCTTAGTCCATCTTTCAGCATGGGCTAATTAAGTTGATTATTAGCACTGCATTGCAGCATGAAGGTAAAACTTGGGACTTTTTTCTTTTCTGGTCAGGTTTTCAGGTCAAACAAGAAGAGCAGCAGCCTAAGAGGCAAACAGACAAAGGGAAGGTAATGATGAGAAAATTAGGTCAGAAAACTAAGTTTGAAAACAAGGAGGATGTCAAGGTTCAGAAGGCAGCAGAGCATGTGGAGGTTGACAGTAAACTCAAAGTGTTTTCAGTTGGCACTATAGGCAGGTATTCATTGTTTTTAGAAGAGGAATTGCAGCCTAGGCAGCAGTTGACACCAGCAACAGTTTCCAAGGAAATTAAAGTTGCTATTGTAGAAAAGGTTGCTATGCCCAGAGATGAGGTTCAAACCAAACAGAGAAGTCCCATCACCATTTTGTCTGATGATGAGGGATATTTATTGGAAGAAGAGAAACCAATTGCTAAAGCAAAGGTCAATGTTGAAACCTGTAGAGAATTCTTCACTTCAGAGATCAAAGCAGGCAAACCTAATAAGAAGAAGAAAAGGACTGTAACCCCATATTGGAGGCCTAAAACCATGCCAACAAATAAACTAAGATGGAATATGAAGAGGTTACTCAATCCAAAATTGAATTCCAAACAAGAGACTGTCTTGACTGATACTTCCTCAAATGAAGAGCCAGAAATTGGTAAAATAAACATTAAAAACAAGAGAAAAACAGGGCAGCCCGAGTCTGAATTGTTTACCATATTTCTTGAAATAAGAAATGAACTGATAAAGCAGCAGCAAAAAGAAAAAGCTGAAATACCTCCTGTTGAAGATCAAGAATGGGAAGATGGAGATGAACTTATACTTAGGCAAGCAGGTATTCTGAAAGACTCTAATATTCCAGACCTATTAAATAAGGATGTTGACATACCTGAGATCCCCAGTTTTGAACAAGAGATCATGATTGGAAGGTCAGTTGACATAGATAAAGAAAACTTGCAGAAAATTATTAAGCAGTACAAACAGCAGATGAAACATATGCAAGAGGTCAATGAGGGGCTGATGATGGCCAACAGAAAGCTTAAAGAAGATCTTCAGGATGTCAATGACCATTGTCATGAGCTAACAGCAGTATCTAAAGAGGTTCTCAAAAGAAAAAGAACCACTGATTTGCACTGTTCAGAGTTGGAGAAGACAGTCAAGGACTTGCAGCAAAGAAATGAGGAACTCACCAAGAAGATAACTGACCTGGAGCAGGAGCAGAAGAAAGCTAAGAGGAAAGCTCAAGCATTAGATGGCATTGCTCTGCTGGCTGAGGCAGCAAAAGAGCTATGAGTTAGCTTTTAATTTAGTTTTTTGTTATCTCTTTTTGAGGAACATGTTAGTTAGTTGTTTTACTATTTTTAGAAAATAGTATATTTTGTAATATTGTAGATTTCACTTTATCCCATCGAATAGGTTGAGGCAGTTAGGGTTTTTGATCCCTAACTGATTTTGTAAAAAACACTATTTAGAGAGATTAGAAGGTCATTGAGGGGGTTCGATTTTTGGGATAGCTTCAGGAGGTCTGCAGACTTGTTCATGAGTTAAGTATCAAAGCTCTTGTATGCATTTGATGATGAAATTATGAGATATATGACACCTTTACCCTTCAGTTTCTGTGTTGGCTTCATTGTTCAGCTTGTCTAGTTGCTTAATTGATATACTCATTACTGGTTTATGTTTATATGCTGGTGAAGCTTGTATTTTATGAATGAACTTCAATACTATGTTATGTTGGATCTTATTGAATGTATTATGCATCTTTGTCTTCTTTTGTTTATGATTTAGTTATTACTTTTCTCATGAGTGTATTCCCTGTCTTTCCCCAAAAGTTTACAACCACTAAAACTTTCCAGAAAACCTAAAACCTAGTTTGTTTTATCAAGTTTTATTTGAGATTGTGTTGGCTTGTTTCTTTGGCCTTAGAAACAATTTCTGGCACAAACAGGTTCCATCGAGGAGATCGCAGCATAGTTTGAAGAAATGGAGCAAGATGCCAAAATTATTACTGAGGCGATGACACAATTTTGGGGTAGTGTCATTCAAGATGAACAGTTAGAGCAACTGACAAAGCACTTGCAGGAATCCAAGGGCCAGTTGGAAACACTGAAGATGACATTGAGTACAATGCCACCAATTGTTCAGATTACATGGTTAATGGAGTTAAAGGAGCTATAGAAATGAGTCGGAAAGGCTCAGGAGCACTAGCGAAAGCGCAATGACAAGCTTGACGAGTTCCAAGAAATTGGAACCCAATTGTCAGTGAAAGCAGTCACTGTGCTGAAGGATATGCAGGAGGGTAAGAAGGAAGTCAATGCAAAGATGGTGGAGCACTCATTAAAGTAGGATTTGCTCGAAAGTCAGGACCTTACTGAGAAAATTAAAACACGGGAAAAATAAATCACTCAGCATTACAAAGACTTCAAGCTGAAAATCAATGAGTACACCATGTCCAACTGACGTGGTTCAATGGAGAGCCACAATATTGTGTTTGGGGTCTGTTCTCAAGGGTTTTTGGATCAGTCAGTTGTGTAGCATCACGAATTCTACGCAAGATCGGAAGACACCAGGAAAGGTAAAGATAGCGCGCAAGGAGAAAGATAGACTACTTTTGAATATTTTGTGTCATGTTTTGTACTTTTTGACCATATTTTGTAGATATTGGTCATTAATTGGTAGATTCAGTTAAGAATTAGTTAGAAAATCATCCAAGTGGACCATGAAAAGGCACAAGCCTATAAATAGAAGAAGAATTGCAAATGTAAAGATATCGTAGAATGAGAATTGAGAGTTCAAGGCTCAATTGAATTGTTGTCTATTTTGAATCTATGGTTGATTGCGTAGAACCTAATATGATAAGAAGGAGGTTGATATGAACTATTGTTATTGTTTTGATGTTATCTTTTTTTCTCTTTATGTTTTCCTGTTCTGCAAACCCAACAACGAATGTGAAGGGAAGTTGCGACATGGATCTATGATGCAAATTTTATTACTTATGAATAATATTATCTTTCTAGATTTGTTTTCACACTTGTAGGCCTGTTATGGTTATGAATGAATGATGCGATCTGCGAAAAGAAATGAGGAATGGTTCTATTAATAATTAACTAACTGGTCAGATCTGGTAGATAAGTTGTTGAATTATCGATGCCCATATCCTTCTTCTATTCTGCGAAAACTTGGTTCCATCAGCCCTCCCTCGAACATCTCGGGTGATACTTCATCTGCTTCGTGGGTGTTTCCAGATAGGGTGAAACCTATCTAGGCTAGTTCTCAAGGATATCATGGCGAGTCAAGTGTCTCCAGAATGGTAACCCCTATCGATTGGGTTTTGTTGGTTCGAGTTACGCCGACAATGGTAGAGAATGTCTCCCTCACTGAGAGGGAGTGTTGATATTACAACATCAAGATTCATTCTCCAGACTTGTGAGTAATATCAAGACAATATACTTGAGAGTAATATCAGGTCCTACAAATATCCTCATATAATTGAGGTGGTGATGTTGTAAATCTTGTGAGTAATATCAAGTTGAAGCTTGTGAGTAATATCAAGACAGTAGACTTGTGAGTATACCAAGTCCTACAAATATCCTCATCTATTGAGGTGGTGATGTTGTAAAGCTTGTGAGTAATATCAAGTTGAATCTTGTGAATACTGTCAGGCCAATACAATTGTGAGTAATATAAAGTCCTACAATATAATATCTCGATTTTGACGCCAAATTGCATTAAAATTGTATATGATGTAAATACCATTATTAAATCATGGTGAGGAGCTCAAGGCCAAGGTCCCACCATCGATTTAGCATTTTATGTATCGGTAATTAAAATTGATACCTATGGTTCTCCTGCTAGCCAAGCATAATATAAATTGACATCATGTAAATATGCAATTTGATAAAATACCCACAAGTAGCTATGCAATGCAACAAAGAGATTGGGGCATGATTTCATAAGGAATAGGGAGGGAAATTATTTGAACCCTTGAGCCAATAGGTTTGAGCCAAATGTCAATGGGAGAACCCATAAAAATCTCAACTACCCATTTTTTCTCATGCACCCAATCATTTAATTCTTCCAGGAGTTGGTTGAGGGAGTTAATTCATTGGGAATGGATGAGGTATGGCAGTCAATTTCATATTAGGCAAATCCATCATTTGTGGAAAAACATATTTTTTCTTGTGGGGCAAGAAAACACCCAGAGATTGGTGCCCACTCCACTCCTTACCCATGCATTTCTCTTCCTCACACAGTTGGAGCTAGATGGGGCATTTTGCTTCCCATTTTTTGCAGTATATTCATTTTCCATGGCTGGAAAACCCGTTTTTGGTTTTGCTCAGTGAATGGGAAGAGAGATTCATGATTTGGGGGTTTATGGAGGTCGTTTCTATCCATGAAAGGCCCATAAACGTTTGCTAAAATTGAATTTCTCTCCCAAGGGTTGATTTTCCCATTTACCATTTCGTTTTTGGTTCCCAGGGCAATTTTCTTCATGCCCAGCACTTGTGTTTTGTTGTTATGTGAATTCTTGTTTTGTTCTAAACTATTAGGAGTGGAAGAGGCCCAGAATTGGTTTGATAAACCTAGTGAAGAGAGGAACCTCACAAAAATAGTAAGAGGGGTTGTCTAATCTTCTATGCACACCTGAGAGAACATTGGAAGGGAAGGTATGTCCTGAGGGACAATGTAGCAGTGAAGGGAATACTTCCTTGTGTTGGGTTTGTAGGTATTGTGGATGCCAAGCTAGATAGATCTTGTGGACGTTTCCATAGCTCTATGGTTGAGCACACTATCTTAGCAAATCATCATTTCTACTTCCTTAACAGCCTGATAAACCCAACTGTGGATTGGCTTGGCTTAACCTTGGTGAGTATTTGGCTATGTGTGATCTTGTTGTTACCTTTTTCCTTGTGGAAATCATGCCCAACTGGAGGGTGGCAGTTGTGCTGATAGATTGATGATCACAACTAGCCTATAGTTGGGTGGAATGTTGCAGCGACATAGCTAGTTGCGGGGAAGCTCAATTTCAAGATAAGTTCTCTTTTGTATTTAACTATGTAATGTATTTGTTTTATGAATTATTATGTATTGGATGCATGTATTTTCTTCCGCTGTGTTTTCATTTATTGTACATATGCATATGTATTTTATTTCCAATGCATTTTTGTTTATGTTCATGGAGCTAGATCCCCGGTTATGATGATAGAAATGCAATTGGTCGCGTTCTCTCCTCGTCGAGAGAGGAGGGGAGGGGACGTGACATACAAATATCCTCATATGATTTAGGTGGTGATGTTGTAAATCTTGTGAGTAATATCAAGATGAATCTTGTGAGTAATATCAAGTCCTACAAATATCCTCATATGATTGATGTGGTGATTTTGTAAAGCTTGTGAGTAAAATCAAGCCGAGTATTTGGAGTAATATCAAGACAATAGACTTGTGAGTAATACCAAGTTCTAAAAATATCCTCATATTGTGAGGTGGTATACTTCACTGTGTAAAATGGATATACTATGTGATGTATGGCCAATCACACTCAACATGTGGTACAAGTCCCCTTTAGTGATCAACTACCACTAGAGTGATTTACTTTAGCATGTGACTATATGACCCAAGGTAATTCATATGATCATAGGTTCAGAAACAAACTTATGAGTATGATATGATATAGAATTAATGAAAACACATATGGACCATGCAGATAAAATTAATACAAGCACAAAGATAGAGAGATAATTTGAATTTCCCATGTATGTATCCAAGTGAACTCGAATTAATAAGACATCAGTTGAGTCTTAGTTGTGATAAAACAAGTTCAGTTGATTAAGGAATCAACTCCTTAATTTATGGAAGTGATTGTTGAAGATGACACTGATGGAGAAGCACTATTTACATTTAGTTCTACTATTACATTAAGTTCTGTTTAGTTACATTCAGTTCTATTCAGTTACATTCAGTTCTGATCAGTTCTATTTAGCTATGTTCAGTTACATTCAATTCCATTCAATTACATGTAAGTCCAATCAGTTCAATTCAGTTCATTCAGTTAACAACTCATTTAGAGGAAACTAAACTCAGTGAATTAGTGGGGTCACATGGTTGAGAATGAGGCAGTGTTCTCGGTGTTAAGTTACTGAAGCATGCAAATATTCACTACCTTCCTTGTATGACCTAATTTGATTTGTGTTGGCCGAGAAAACTGACCTAGGACAACAACGAAAAGACAAACCACACACTCAACTTAATGCAATCTTGTATATGTTTAAAGTAACTGTCTTTCACAGGATCAAGGCCCTGCTGCCTGTATAATGTGCTCTCAAAAATAGAGAGTCTCTCTAGGTGTATGTGTAAATATTTACTTAACCCGATCTTTCTGACGAATTAGAGAAATTTAACATAATGACTAACTAATGCTAAAGATTATCTTAAGCTAAGTGCAAAAAATAGTAGCTCCTAATTCTATCCTATGATGACCTAAATGCAAGCTACTTATCTCAACTGAGAGCGTGAATTGTTGATTTGACAAGAGGTCTTAAAGTATAAGGTGGTCTATAATTCTGAATTGTTAGAAAAGTCTACAATAAACAGAACTAAATTTGAATTACCTCACAATAAGATGATATTTCATTACAAGATAATTCGAATAGAAATTAAAACCTGTTATCAAATAAATCTAACACAGTCCTGAAACATAACAGATACAGTCATATACTAACGTGTAGACAGAACAAGGTCAGCTTACAAGTTAATAATTCATGTAACATAGTTTCATAATCAATTGAAAATGTGAAGAAGCTCACTCATTTCAACATAATAACAAATCATTTATATTTCAAGACAATGTAGTCATTCAAGATCCATGAAAGAATATTTCACATATAATATGACGATATATATATATATGAAAGTGAAATTAACAAAGGAGAACCATCATTAACACAGCATAAAATAGCTTAAAGACTTAGCTAAGGTCTTTCCTACCCTGTAGTATCCAGTGATCTTCAGAAGAAGTTCTAGAAAACACCAGCACAATAGAATGTAGTATGAAACTGTAAAATATCAATTCTCCATAAGTCTTAGAAATCAAACCCCACTGGCAGCAGAGTTTCTTGATCTTTGGTTTACAAAAACCATTGAACATAGAAAAATTATAGAACGTTAAATAATGAAAGCTTCTCTAGCTCTGATGAGTGCTACCCCCCCCCCAGACAGTCGAATCATCATCCTTATACAGATGATCAAGAAGAATAACCTTCTCCATAGTTGATGCTTACAAAACCAGTCATAACAGAATTTTTTCTGGAAAAATATGGTTGAAACAGGCCCAAAAATCTCCTAGATCTTTCACAATTTCTGGAAACGACCTACGATGAAAGGTAACTTGGCCCATTTGTGAAGTAGGTTTTCGACAGTTTTTCCAGATTCGAAACGGTTTGTTCACAAATAGATACAGAAATTTGCCTCTCTCACCGGGTGCGCGATCCAGTTCTTGTTATCTTTCAGGAAATCGTTCCAATGTAATCTCGACCATTTTATCCCATGATCTTTGGCTTCTTCAAGAAAATGACTTCATTGCAACTTCCTCCATCCTTCCTACTGAACACACTCTTCTCATTGTGATATTCTATTTGGAGAGGTAGATCGAATCTTTGATTCTTTTGTTTCTGTTTTGTCCATCATTGATAGTTGATCTTTTTTCTTCTTAAGAATGAGATATGCTCGAAGACTGGTGTAACTATCTCCCGATGCTGGTGAACAGTTTGAACTGCATTCTAGTGCTAGACTCATGCCACGGTTGAGCAATCAGAGAACATATAAGACTCCCAGGATCTTTTCGCATCATGGCATTTTCTCATACGGTTAACCTGAAGATAATAAAAATATCATATTTCAAATTTATTATATGAGAAAGTAACAAACAAAACTAAAGCTTTGTCGTAAGCCAATGTGAATAATAATGAGATGGAAAAACTTCATAATAAGAAATAAATAATAAGTTCCACCTCCTCCATTACTTTCTTCTTATTATTCTATTTCCTCAACGTACGAAATATTAAATTTTGAAATTATATGAACCTCTCCAAAAAGGAAAAAATTACCTTTTTAGAAAATGAGTCGATCTAGATTTACTTCAAATGCATATTTATCATAGTTTAAGGAATAATTAATTTATATCAATGGATACCAATTCTTAAAACGTTTATTTATTTAAAATTTCTCATTTATAATATATGATTTAAACCAATCTCTTTAGAAGAATATCAAAATGTAGTTAGTTAACATAAAAGCTAATTAAAATAAATATGGTCAATATTGTCTTAAAGTAAAGTGAATATAATTAGACAATAATAAGGAAGATGCATTAACTTTTATGTTAGCTTTTAGTAATAAGGAGGATTGATTTAATATTTCCATGCATGAGAATGTTTCATAGACCATAAATATCCCATGAAATTCTTAATTTTAGGAGAAATTATAGCTTTGCTTTCTTATGCTTTTGAATGAAAATTGAATACAAATGAACTTCAACTAAAATTATGAAATTCATATAAAGTTGCAAAATCAATTAAGAATTTTAAGGCTCACAAAAATTGAATAAACCTTACAACAGGAGAACTAAAGACATGGTTCCATTCTTTCAAAACATAATTTGAAATCCCATCGTTGAGCATTTGTTTAATTTATGTCAATCTTAAAAAGTGCTCGTTAAATTCAATTATGCATTGCTGAAGGACTAAACCAACTTGTAAAGGTTTAAATAAGAGTATACAATCATTGTTGAGAAACCAGAAACCCGCCAAACTCTTAAGCTATGAAAACCAAACCAAATGACAAGCAATGGAAAAATGAAGAATCAAGAAAATGAAGCCATGAAATCAGCTAACGAGTTAAGCAAGATCAACTGAAAACACATTAATATCTATGTATTTACAAAATTCATATGGGGCCCCTTGATTTCATACAAAACCAAGGGGAGTTGGGGGGTGCCAACAACTTGTTATTAAAGAGTTATGCACTTTGCAAGATCATCACGGTGTTCTATTTGATCTCTACTCCCTTGTGGTCTTGAAAAAGTAATATGCTATTGTGTTGTAATCATTCTCTTTCAATTATTAGTCATACTCTAAGATTGTTTGTTGGGTTTTTAATCCTCTGAATTAGTGGATGGTTTTCCCGGGGTATATCCTGTGTTCTATGTTTTGATTTATTTATGTATTTGGATTATTGATGAGATCTATCTGCACTGTATTTATGGATTAAATTTTTAAAGTTCAGCTTTAACTTGTTATACAACTTGATGAGAACTTTATATTCAAAATGAGAACTATAGCCATAAAAACTCCCACTTTTTTGAAAAACACCAAAACATGCCTCCAAATAAAAAAGTGATGCTACCGGTAGCACCACTTTATTTTTGGGGCTAAAAATGTGGACATGGACGAAAACAATCATTCTTGTTATTTACAATACCCCTAAAATCAAGCCCCAAATTGAAAATTAATGCTATCGTTAGCACAATATTTCAAAAAAGACAATTATATCATTTTATCATAATTTAAAATTAATTTATTAAACCATATAAAACTTAAAGTATAAAACAACATAAAATATGAAACAATATTAAAAAAGACAAATAATATGTTAGTATAACAAAATATTTTAAAAATCAAAGACAAAAAACAAAAAACAAAATCTTAAATGACTTTGTGGCTTTTGTATAAGTAATATATATAAAGGGTGAGGGAGTTCTTAAGGGGGGTGATTCTCGAAATGGAGCTACCCCTTTATACTATTTAAACTTTCACATGATTTTGTTTAAAAGTTATATATTGTTTTATATGTTTTTTTTTAAATTATGTTGTTGTTGTTGTTGTTGTTGTTGTTTTATTCTTTTTATGATGTTTAAATGTTTTCACATGGTTTTTTCAACTTATTGTAGATTAAAAAACAAAAATGTAAGCATATCGATTGTTAAAAATGAATTCTTGATATTCTTGATTAGCTTTATGTTGAGGAAAATGCAATTTTCACAATTTTTTGATACGATATTTTTTGTAATGTTTTGACTTTAATATTTTATTTTGAGATTAAATATTATGTTATGTTAATTATAAATGTATGATATACTTTTTGTGAAGCTGACGAGAATCGTCACTTTATGGAAAAAAAATGTTAAATAATCTCATTTTTATACTGAAAATAACTCAAAATATGTTAAAAATAACTGAAAATACCTTAAAATGATTTCAATTGTCTTTATTTTTTCATCTTTTTTACAAATTAGCCAAAAAAATGATTTTTTAAAAGAAAAATTTAAGGAAACACTTCCAAAATGTATATATTTTGTCTTATCTAGCTTCTAAATATATATATATATATATATATATATATATCATTACAACTAGTTACTAAATGTGTTATTTTTTGTAAAATTTCAAAAAACGCATTTGCAAATAGAAATTATTCTTTTTTTATGACCAAGAATTTTCAAAATCGCAAGCAAAGGGCTCAAAATGAAAAATGGTGCTACTAGTATACATACTTTTCAAAACGAAGATAGAAACAACTACTAAAATTGACCCTCCAAAAAATGAGAACATTGTTGCGTTCTCGTCAAGTTGTATAACTTGTTATTTCTTCATATTTTCTCAAACATAACATGGTATCAGAGAAAGGGCATGCAAGGGCTTAGTTTGTGTAAGAAACTAAAGCCTACGTAGATCTTGAGGTACGGAACAAAGAGATTGGAGCCATGGCATCGATCTCCATCCAACTAGAAGACTGGCTTGAAGGTGCTTTCAACTTCAACGCATGGAAGGTGAGGGCGTTACGCATTCTTAAGGATCATGATCTATATGCCTACGTGACTTCAGTGTGCGAGGAACCTCTATCAAATGCAGGATGAATTCAAGGGTATGTCAATATGAACCATTTTCGTCACTTTTCAGGAGACAAATTTCATGGAGACGTTCTGATTAATCCATGAGGTATCAGAAAAAATAGTTGAACACCCACTTCCCAAATTTGCAGATGCAGCTTACTCGTGAGAACATTTAAAAAATTCACAATTGTTTGAGAGATACGATCAGGTGTTTGAATATAAAATTCTCATAATTTGTGTTATGGTCATTTTCCCAAAGTGGAGGAATTGATGGAATAACCCAGGATTTATGGTTTGGATATTATCATTATTCAATATATCTTGTGTTAAGATCTCATCCAAAGAAGAGGATGATCGTAGGAAGAAGTTTTCCTTGAAGATGAACATTCGCTCCGGGTTGTATGGGATCTAGTTTCTCCATGCTGAGATTCATTACCTCTTACATGCACTGAAATTTGCAAAGCGATCAAGACCGATGTACTTCAGTAATCTCCGCAAGGAAGCAGAGATCAAGAGGGAGCATGCAAAACAATAAAGGATAAGTGCCCAAATTTTTTATTATATGATATTTACATCTATATGTTTTTGAATGTTTTCATTACAGTCATATAGAGATTTGTATTCCTGAGATTAGGAATTGTGAGCATATACGTTGATTGTCTTACATTTATTTGGAAATAAAAAAAATTTCATAAGATATGCCTATAAAACATGCATGATAAGATATGGGCATAAATCATGCGTAATTGTTTCATAAAATGTGAACATAGAGTTGCATGATTTTTCATAGATATAAATCATTCATGATTATTTAATAAGATGTGAACATAGAGCTACATGATTGATTCATAAATATAAAGCATGCAGGATTGTTTCATAAGATATGAACATAGAGTTGCATAATTGTTTCACGAGACATGAATATAGAGCATGGATGATTGTTTTATAAAATATGAATATAGAGCTGCATAATTGTTCATAAGATATGAATATAGAGAATGCATGATTGTTTCATAAAGATATTAATATAGAGATGCATGATTAATTCATTCGATATGAATATTGGGATGCATGATTATTCATAAAGATATGAATATAGGGCTACATGATTGTTCATGAGATATGAATGTTGGGTTGCATGATTGATTCATGAGCTATGAATGTTGGACTGCACGATTATTTGATTATCATATGCTTTTATCACATATGATTTTGTTTCATTACAATCTATATTCCTGGGATTACGAATGATGTTATGGTATAAACATGATTAAAAGTATATGTTACAATATTCATATTTTATTGGTAAATAGATAAATTTATGTTAAGAAGAATACGGGCTTGCATAAATCTTCATTAGATCTAAATATAAGACTGATATATAACTGCAAAACATTACATTAAATATGAATGGGATTATGTTGAAACATTAATTTGATGTATACATAACTATATGAAGCATTGAAAATACATTGAGGTATTCATGTGATTAAAATCTCGTGAGATATAGTTATACTGAAACATTGGTTAAAATGTTTTTCATGTTAGTATGTGTTGTTTGTCATTTTATTGAAATGAACAGATTATGCAAGGTGGTTAATAACTTGATTGAATTTGGCTTGTAGGGAAACACTATATGTCCTGACCTACAATAAAAATGGCATGTATTGAATGAAGAGCAATTCTGATGGCTGACATTGAAAGAGAAAGAGATGCTATGAAGCAAGAAGCTTCTGATGGCAGATTGAGAGATTCCTATGGATTATGAAGTAGTTAGAAGAGAATCCCTAATCCTATTCTGAGAGATGTTAAGACTCTTTAAGATAATTAAATTATCTTATTTACATTCATGTGTCACGTAGAGTTTTAGACATAGATGAGCATGAAGTCCTTGTGATGGAGGACCCAAATTATGATTCTCACATTCACATGGTGAGAGGGAGTTACTAGTCTGAATAGATCTTGAAGAACCAATGTAATTGGTTAATGCACCTCCTGTAAAAAGGGAGACCTACATGATGCTCATAACTCAGAAGGAATCTCGGAACAATATTTAAGAATCTTGTTATGATTCTTATGATTAGTAGTGTGGAAATCACCAAACAAATATTTTCCTCAGTTAAGGAAAATGTGCACTAAAAGATATTGAAGAGTTTCAGGATGATGAACTACAAATCCATGGCCACACATATGAAGATAATAACTATGAAACTTTATATATATATATATATATATATATATATATTTGGAGGATCTCAAGCTAGTTTCTATGTATTTTGGTATTCACAGGTCCCAAGATCTATTATATGCTTTGAAGTCTATACATAGACATGTACAACAAAGCATGTGTTGTGGTACCTACTTGGTACAAGTGTATGTGGACTCAGATATGTCTTGGTCAATGAAGTACAGTTTTGAAGATATATGAAATATGACTAGTATAGTGATTGAGGAAGATCACATGTGATGCTCTAGATAGAGAACATTGAAAATTAGTAAACATTTTGAGGTTTATAGTCAGTTATATTCGAGACATGGTACATATCCACAAATGAGCAGCATTGTCAACATTCTTACCAAGCCTCTATCCAGGACAAGATTAGTATAGTATAGAAAAATCCCTCCAGTTAAAGAGAGGTTATTGACGTGTCTTCATAGGCAACAACATATAACATTCCCATCAATTAATTCATGGTACATGACTGAGGAAACCAAGGGTTTTGATACCTTGTGGAGAGAATACACATTAGCAGAGACATTGTCAAGGTCTAAGATACTATTGATACTCAATATGAGTTATAGTATGGACTGTTAGAGAATAGTTAAACCTCTCGGAGAGGTAGTTGGGTGCCACAGTATAAAGAGAAGAATCACTGAGAAAGTGATCAGGCCTTAAAGAACATCACAGAGAATGGAAATCTCACAAAGAACTTCTCTATATAGCAGAAGATTCAACAAGTAAACCAATGTTGAAGAGTGAAAGAAAAGATAAGACTTGTGTTCTGCATATTATTACACATTTGTTGTATAATGTTGTATGTGATAGATTTAAAATCCATGGTTTCTAGTTTAGAGAAACATTATCCTGGATTGGATCCAGATGATGGTGCTATGTGTAAGTAGCTTCTTGGTATTTGAGAATACATGTTGTATTTTATGGTTACTACTAGGCATATGTTTGAGTAACTTTGAGTTACATTAGAATAGAGTCTTTATTGTATTTGATACATGGAAGAACTATTTTGATTATGCTATCTGACTGTTGTTTTAGTCCGAGATAAGCTAAGTGTAATTGTGGCTAGTACTACATAAGCTAATTGTATTGCGTCTATTACTACATAAGCAAGATGTATGTCTGATAGTAATTCCAAAGAAAAATGTGTTTTGTGCATAGTACTACTTGTTGAGGAGTAGTGTAGCTTGGGAAGCTACCTACTAAGGGAAAGACTTAATCCTAGAGTCATTAGGTGTTATTAGTCAAGCTTGATGTAAAACCCTATATGTGTGTTATGATAAAACACATTGAAATGAATTTTTACTTCATTGAAGCCATAGTCATGTAAAATGAATTCTAGTACATAGCTTTTGATGAGAAGATTGCAAATTTGTGACAAGCCTCTATCTATGACAAAGTTCTGAAACTTTCGAGATAAGCTTGCTATGGTAGGAAATTCCTGGTATGACAGAGAATGTCTTCCTCTCTGAGAGGGAGTGCCGAGATTACAACATCAGGAGTCATTCTCTAGTATTGTGAGTAATATCAAGACAACAGACTTGTGAGTAATATCAATTCCTACAAATATCCTCATATGATTGAGGAGTTGATGTTGTAAATCTTGTAAGTAATATCAAGCTGCGTCTTATGAGTAATATCAAGACAATAGACTTGTGAGTAATATCAAGTTATATAAATATCCTCATATGATTGAGGTGGTGATGTTGTAAATCTTGTGAGTAATATCAAGTTGAGTCTTGTGAGTAATATCAAGATAGTAGACTTGTGAGTAATATCAAGTTATACAAATATCCTCATGTTCTGAGGTTGTATACTTTACTGTGTAAAGTGAATATACTATGTGATGTATGGCTAGTCATGGTCAATATGTGCTACAAGTCTCCTTTAGGGATTAGCTACCACTAGAGTGATTTAGTTTAGCATATGACTATATGAATTAGGGTAATACATATTATCATAGGTTCGGAAACAATCGTATGAGCATGATATGATATAGAATTAATGAAAAAGCATATGGACCATGAAGAGAAAATTAATACAAGCACAAAGATAGAGAGATATTTTTAATTTACCATGTATGCCTCCAAGTGAACTCGAATTAATAAGACATCAGTTGAGTCTTAGTTGTGATAAAAACAAGTTCAATTAATTAAGGAATCGGCTGGTTAATTTATGCAAGTGGTTGTTGAAGATGACACTGATGGAGAAGCACTATTTACATTCAAATCTCTCCAATTCCATTCGTTTCTGTTCATTTATATTTAATTATGTTTAGTTACATTCAGTTCTGTTCAGTTACATTTAGTTCCATTCAGTTACATGAAATTCCATTTAGTTCAGTTCAATTCATTCAGTTAACAACTAAGTTAGAGGCAGTTAAAATCGGTGAATTAGTGGGGGCACATGGTTGAAGATGAGAAAATGCTCTCAGTGCTAACAAGTTATCGAAGCATGAAAATATTCTCTACCTTCCTTGTATGACCTAATTTAACTTGTTATTAAAGTGATATGCACTTGGAAAGATCATCACAATGTTCCATTTTATCTCTACTCTCTTGTGCTCTCGAAAAAGTAATATTCTATTGTGTTGCAATAATTCTCTATGTTAACAGGAAAAAAAAACTTCCTACAGATAGGAGTTGTTCCTCTAGTCTAAATGGTTCAAATCCAGAACAAATAATACACAACAGAATTGGAAGATTTTCCCTAGAATGGGTGGAGATCTGGAATAAGGGTATTTGATGAAAAGTGTGTTTGTCTCCTGCAATGCTAGCTCTTCACTGATGTACCTGCATGATCACATGAAACCAACACACAAGATCAAAAAGCACCAGAAAATGTTCCACTATTCTATGCTAGTGACTAAGGAATCTAACAATAAAACATTTGATATTAACAATATACACTTTATGGGAAAGGAACCAATTTTGCATTAAATAAATAAGAAGAAGTTTACAACCTATGCCTTAGTGTCAATAATATCCTTCACAATGCCAATATCTTGTCCTCAATAGATCCAACTTTTCTCCTCCCATGCTCACCCTACTAATCTAGGCCAGAATAACAATGCACCAGCATAACCTTTCTCTCTCCCTCAACCATGGATATGAACCTGCTTTTATAGGCCTTGGGAGGATAGGGATGGTTGAGGAAATGGTAGGTGAGGTGGATAGGAGATCCTAGAAGGATGGATCTTGAGCCCAGGTGGTCCTCAGGTGTAGGGATAAGGGAGCCATGAATCCTTCCTTCGAGAAGCTTCGTGGAGGCATCTCATTTTTTACCTTTTTACCAAGGGCATCGCTTCTTCCCCACTAAGACAGAGCAGTGACAGGGCATAACCACACCTTGTACAAGGGTTAAAGGCGGTTCCACCGCTTACTACAAAAATATTAAAGGCGTCCTAAGGAGGGTAACGCTCATTGATTAAAGGGTAGGGATAGTGCTAGATTTTGATATGCAGGATTAATATCTGGACAGATTTTACTTTATGACTTGGGATTGAGGGAAAAATACTATTTTTGGGTCTCAGCACATGCTGATGACGAGATTTATGTGTAACACTCTATCGATTATCAATCATATTCTAATATTGTTTGTTGGGTTTTTTATCTTTTGAATCAGTGGAGGGTTTTCCCAAGGTATATCCTATGTTCTATGGTTTGATTTATTTATGTCTTTGGATTATTGATGAGATCTATATGCACTGTATTTGTGGATTAAATATTTAAGGTTCAAGTTTATTCATATTTTTTCAAACACTAACATGGTATCAGAGAAAGGGTGTGAAAGATATTATTTTGTGCAAGAAACTAAAGCCTACGCAAATAAGTATTGAGCAAAGAGCTTGGATTCATGGCATCAATCTTCATCCAACCAAAAGACCGACTTGAAGGTGATTCCAACTTTAACAAATGGAAGGAAAGGGTGTTATGCATTCTTAAGGAGAATGAAATATATGTCTATGTGACCTCAGTGAGTGAGGATCCTCTATCCAATGCAGGACGAATTCAAAAGTAAGTTAATATGCACCATTTTCATCACTTTTCAAGAGACAAATTTCATGGAGACGTTCTGATCAATCCGTGAGGTATCAAACAAAACAGTTGAAAACCCACTTCCCAAATGGGCGGATTTAGCTTATTGCTAAGAACATTTCAAAAATTCACAACAATTTGATAGATACAATCAAGTGCTTGAATATGAAATTCTCAGAATTTGTGTTATGGTCATTTTCCAAAAGTGGACAAATTGATGGAATAATCCAACATCTATGGTTTGGATATTATAATTATTCAATGGATATTGTGTTAAGGTCTCATACGAAGAAGAGGATGATTGTTGGAATAAGTTTTCCTTGAAGATTAAAATTCGCTTCGAGTTGCATGGGATCCAGTTTCTCTATGCTGAGATTTTCTACCTCCTCCATGCACTGAAATTTGCAAAGATATCAAGACAAAGGGGCTTCAGTAATCTCCGCAACGAAACAGAGTTCAAGAGGGAGCATGCAAAACAATAAAGGATGTGCCCAAATTTTTTATTATATGCTATTTATATCTATATGTTTTTGAATGTTTTCATTATAGTCATATAGAGATTCATATTCCTGATATTATGAATTGTGAGCATACTATGTTGATTGTCTTTCATTTATTTGGAAATAAACAAAATTTATAATATATGACTATAAAACATGCATGATAAGATATGGACATAAAGCATGCATGATTGTTTCATTAGATATGAACATAGAGTTGCATGATTGTTTCGTAAATATAAAGCATACATGATTGTTTCATAAGATATGAATATAGAGCTGCATGATTTTTCATAAAGTATGGATATAGAGCATGCATGATCGTTTCATAAAGATATGACTATAGAGTTGCATGATTGATTCATGAGATATGAATGTTGGGTTGCATGATTGTTCATAAAGATATGGATATAGAGTTGCTTTCATGAGATATGAATGTTGGACTACATGATTGATTCATGGCTAAATTATGGTCTCTTATCACGTAACAAAAAATGTGGTCATATTTAGTTTGATCATATATAGCTAATATTATGGTCATTAATTTGGTCGTATATTTGGTCATTGATTATGAAAATCAATGACCAAATATACGACCGAATTTATGACCAAAAGTATGACCATAAGACAAGTTATAAATAACAAAACTAAATATGACCACATTTTTTGTCGCATGATAAGAGACCGCAAATTAGCCATCAAAACTGTCATTTTGTTTTTTTATAAGTGAATTTTGGTCTTGTTTTGGTCGCTTATCTCTATTTTTTGGTTACTTATCTCTCATTTTTTGGTCACTAATTTAGTCGTTTTTAGTCATTTTATCTATAAATTTTGGTCACTTATCTCTCATTTTTTGTCACTAATATAGTTGTTTTTAACTGATATTGCAATATCATTAGGTCACAGAGGAATTGAACCACCGTCCTCCTTCTTGTAAGGAAAACAATCCTCCATTAAGATATCATTCTTTAATATTTTGGGAACTTACCAATTGAGGTGAATTTTCTTAATTTGCATTAGAGATTGATTTCTAAAAATTTCCACATAAGGTGAGCTCAAACACATGCTAAATTTTAGAGAACAAGAAAGAATTTAATCATGTGCACTATGCATATGATTCTTCTAAGTTACATCCCAACCTTATTAAGTAGGTAATTCTCAAGTAGCAAGATACTATCATGTAGTCTCTTAATTAGCTAATGGACGTAAGCGACTTTGGAATGGAGTAGTACTTATGACTATGTCGAAACCTCGATTTTTGTCCACCTATGACAGGGGATTGTATTCAAGAAACACATCCCAAGTTCAATGGCTTCACAACATTGACTTCCTTTTGCTTAGGTGCCAAGTCTAGGGATCATCTATTACACCAAATTCATCCAACTCTAGACTCAACCTTACCCCTTTCGGGTACCAAAATGGAAACTATTATGCTAAAATCGCCTAGGGATTTCACCCTACCTCATATCTTTTGACATACCATATAAGATAAGCCATCCATAATGATAATGGAAGCATAGTAGTCAACTTAATACCCTATCAACTTCACTAATGAACCAATACCACCGTTGAAAACTTTGATGATGTTAAAAGATTATGCATGCATATCTACACGTTGATCATAGTCATACAATGTTTACCTTAATTGCAATGTTCCACGAATAATGCATGATGCACTGATTATTAATATCTTTTGTAACCTAGATTGCAGATATTGTATACACTTTCCTTGCAATAATAAATATGATTATGATTATTGGTTCCAATGAATTATTTGACTCTCGCATTATTACCTACTATGATTCTGCACCATAGATCACAATAGATCTTACAATTTTTTCCCATTGGTGTTTCACAGGTATGCATTTTTTAAATATTGGAAACCCTTTGTGAAAATACATTAAGCATTATTAATGAAATTATTGTTACACTGCATCCGAGTGTAATGAGGTAGCCCATATCCGGGTTAAGGAGGAAGATGTTCCATCTTTAGAATAATAATGTATAAAATATAATAATTGAATGATTCCTGATTACAATGGATACAGCTGCCTTAAATATGGTTTGGCCATCAAATATTGAAGAGACATTTCTCTTCATAACTATATTTAATAATTAATTACTATTACTAATGGTTATAACCTATTTATTTTCTATTTTATTGTTGTAACATTGCCTTCCCATTAGGAAAGATTGTCCTCAAAGCTTAGATTATTGTTGTCATCTTTTCATTCTCTTTTTGTGTTGAAACAACGTCATTACTTCCCTTATGTATTTTGTTTAAAAACTTGTAATATGTATGTTCTTGGTCTCTACACAATAGTTTGTTAAATTCCCTTCATTTGTAACTTGAATTTGTATTCCATTCTGTTTATTATTGTTGTCCCATTTTCCATGCAGATGAATACAAGGAATATTTTGTGACTGGCATATCAAGATTTGTTTTAGAAGTCACTTGTCCCATGATACTTAGGATGTCATCATATAATGTTTCCCTTTTATTATTCTTACGAGTTATCTCTAGAAGTGACGCCTCTTGAGGCTTCTCACACTCGAAGTCATCAGATAGTGTTACATTTAGATTTCTCCAGGGTGGTAGAACAGTTAAGGTAAAAGATCAATCTACGATATATGATTTCTTTGAATTGGATTCCTTTGCATACTGTAGGATCCATATTTTGTCAACGACACTGGCTTGACCCTTATTATGATCTTGGTCGAGATCATATTTATTTTTATCAAATATATTATTGGTATTTTGGCCATCCCTAAGATATTTTGTCTCCTTGTCTTGTTTATTGTATTGATCAATTTTGTTGCTCTCATTTTTGTTGACATACTGGTCCAACATATTTGAGTTACTGATATGGTTTGTAGTAGACCTTAGTTTTTGTAACACTTCCATTATTGTATTCTGGTTGTGTGTCATGATGCTCAGGTTTTGTCCCATGGTGCTTATGTTCTATATCATTGCACTCATCTTGTCATATAACTCTTTTTGTTTCTTGTTCATGATGTCTAATTTGTCATCAATTTTTTTGTCTAGTACTAGAACAACTTCGTCTTTGATTTCTTTCTTAAGTTCCTTGCTATTTTTTGTTTCTTCCTTCCATCTTTTTTGGTTAGTGACGAGGGCCTTGATGTCTTTCTCCAATTTCTCAAGTTTTTCTTTTTATTTCATCATGTCTTGGGTCCTTTATATATATATATATATATAGAGAGAGAGAGAGAGAGAGAGGATAATTTATTATTTCGAAAGGTAATACTAATATTATTATAATGAGGGATTGTGATTTCAAGGGTTATACTATAATAATATTTATTATTTAGAAATAACTAAATTATTATAATATATTTTTTTCTAATTTGAATTAGGTTTTCATCCTATAGGAGGAGATTGCGTGAAGGAGGGAGGGAAGGTGGCGGTGGATATGACAGGAGGTAGTCACAAGGGAGGAGGGAGAAATGATACAGTGAGGAGTATGGGCATGTGGATTGCGCAGAAGGGAACATAGGAGAATGTAGGTGGCATGCATGATGGAGTGCAGGGATGGAGAGTGTGGAGTGAAGGGAGTATACGAGAAACAACAAGGAGCGTCATGATGACGTGAAGGTGGGAGAGCACTGCATAGAAAATGCACATGGAATAACTGAGTGTGGTGGTCTTCCTAGAAGGAGAGGTTGGTGGCTGGGCATGGAGGAGGAAGATGCTGCAGAAGGGCAGGCATAGAAAAGTGCAGAGATGGCGGGTGGAAAAGATAGTGTATGGTGGATGGGAGTGATTGCGAGTAGGGCAGAGAGATGAGCACGTAATGGAGAGGGTAGTGTGGAATGAAGGAGCATGCGCTGGAGTGGGAAGCGTGGAGGTGGGCACAGAGATGGTTGGTGTTGATGAGTGGATAGATGCGTAGAAGTGCACCATGGTGGGTAGGGAAGGGTTGATGTGGGAGTGAGTGACACAAAAATGAATATGGATGGTCATGCGGTGATGAGGAGTGATGGGAGCAGGCGGAGGTGGGTTGTGATGAGAAGTGGACGAGGATGGGGTGGAGAATAGGTGGATAGGGTATGGTGCAACGATTTGAGCACGTGAGGGGTATGAAGGGATGAAGGGGGAACGATTGTGAATGAACAATGGTGAAAGGAGGATGATGGGTGGTAGGAGTGTAGTGGATGAAGTGGGGTAACATGATGAGAAGAGTGCATGTAAGAGGTGGGGAGGATATGAATGGAGATACAGAAGGTGAAACTCAGTTGATAGTGAGCGTGCAGGAGTTGAGGAGCCGATATGTATTTGATACCAATGTTACACCGTATCCGAGTTTAATGAGGTAGCTCATATACGGGTTAAGGAGGAAGATGTCCCATCTTTAGAATAATAATGTATAAAATATAATAATTGTATGATGCACAATTACAATGGATATGACACGGATATGACCGCCTTAAATATGGATTGGCCATCAAATTATGAAGAGACATTTATCTTCATAACTATATTTAATAATTTATTGCTATTACTAATGGTTATAACCTATTTATTTGTTATTTTATTGTTGTAAAATTGATAAAAAATTATTTCGCACATCCAATCATAAACCAATCTAGGGAAGACAAAACTGGATATGGAAAGAACAACAGAACAACAATAATATGGAACATATGAATAAGATAAACTAAGGGACTCTCATCATGTACAATCTACACATCACACGTCATCAAATTCATTTTTAGTTTGCATGAAATGATTAACAACATCTGCATAAAATCACAATTACATCGACTTGCGAAAGGATATATGCTTCCAAACATGGCCAAAACAACATGAGATATAATTGGTTGACTTGCATGGATATTTAGGTGCAGGTATGGGTACATATATGACATGGACATCAACTTTGTGAACTATAGATACAGGGGTACATAATTATGTGCCTAAGGAGCAATGGGGTTTAGTAGTTTCTATAGGGGCACATCTCACAACTAAATAAACATCGAAACTCATTCTGAATGTAACCATTTTAAACCTAAACTGATTATATTTTTATGGCATAAAATGTTGATGTAAATATTTTGAATTATCAATATTTAAAGGAAGAATTTTCTACAAAAAGAAAAACCTAAAAGATCCATGTACCCTAATCTCCAAATTGGAATGACAACTTCACTAAATTCCAAGGCAATCATAAAAAAAATCAACTTGCACTACCTCTCCATTACTAAGTGTAGTTGAATATGGATCACCTTGGCACCTTCCCTTTAGAATGCAAATAAACCGACACTGACAAAACCCGACCAACAAAAATGTCAATAAACTCAATACACATTCATATGGGAAAAGATCTATACTCATGAGCAGAATAACCAATCTAAGCACATATTAAGTGGCGCCTTAATCTATTATATTTTTTAGTAATCTTGGAATGGCTACTTACATAGAACTGAGTACAAAAAAAGAGCAATGTGAAACCCAAATAGATTCATAGATACAATTGTTGTAATAATCATTCCAACTGAGATGGAATACACCTGTACATGTGAGATTTTACTTTAGCTACAATCAAACAGTGGTAGAGACCCCTTTCCTGCATAGTGTAATAAATTGAATGGAAAAATATATATGCCTTCACAATATTATCTGCATATTTCATCACCAAAGATATCGCGACGCTGCTAAAGATAAATTGATGCCATCATGTCAAATGGGATCATAACACTAAATATGCACTGAAGTAATATATTAACTTATTTAACATCACCTCTGACCCATATTTCCCAACATAAATGCAATTAAATCATAAATCCTAACTTTATCTAAGAACATGGTTGATAATCATGGATACAATGATGGTTGGATATTCGTGGAGACATCCCTTGCAAAACATGCATTGTGACTTTTGGAAAATAAATTTGCTTCAAAAACTAAAAGTGTTTGTCCTAAACAATATGAATATGAGGGATATTGTTCATGGTTACAGGAATAAATTGACACATTGCAACATTACCCTCAATTTCAAAGGATAAACAAAAGTAGCACCTCTCAACAAAAACTATTAGCTTTTCCATAAAGCCAGAGATGAAGAGTACAATTATCCATACTTGTTCATAATTTCATCATAAGATCTGTGTTTTGTAATGAACAAATCAAAGATGTAGGACCAAATTAGGTTGTTGGGAATCAATCAACATTCCAAAAGACTACTTAACTGGAGACTTGGAGGTCCCACATTCTACATTAATGTCAGATGATACTATTAGGAGGTCACATATGTTTGGTGGAGAAAATCATCATAGACCTTGATGCCTGGAAGATTCCTTTAGGGATCATGGTTTAGGATTCTTCCATTGACCATGTCTAAGGCCCCATGCCCACAAGACCTAAATACATAGCACCATGGATTCCCCTAAGAAGTCATGTGTGGTGCTTTGATGCATTGTTCATGGATCAAGATTCCTTAATGGTTTTTTTAGAGCCAAAAACATGGTATTCTTCCATAGAATGTCATTCACAAGGCCCTCTAAGACACCTATAGAATGCTATTGATTTCTCTTATAACTCCATTCAAGGCCATGAGACCCATCCCACTATGAAAAAGCTCTTGATTATTCCTATATCCAACTTTTATGCCAATGATCCAATTTAAAGGGTGCATGTTATGGATCATGGTCCTTATCATTGCTAATTACCTCAAGAACCTTATCTTAAGGTATAATTCCCTCAATTTATTCTCCAAGTATTGTCCAAGACCCATCCCTAGAACACAAAATCACATAACACCGCCCATATCCGACTTTAAGGATAATGATCTCCTATATAGTGCATGCATTTTGTTTTGAGGCCTTGTTTATGGTCCTTGGTCCCTAAACACTTCATATAGGGCTTAAGGGTCCTATTTTCCTCTCATGCCCATTTTTAAGGCATTGAAACCCATCTCTATTGTCCTAGGAATTATATTAGCCATCATACTCAACTTGAGGCAAAACATCCCCTTTAAAAGGATCGTGTGGTGGTTTGATTTCTTTTTTTTCCTCCCCTTACCTATCTCTCATTTAAAAAGGCTCATAAAAGCACCCAAATCCATTAAACACCAAATATCGTAATTAGAGAGACTATGTAGTGGTTTGAGGTATCAATCATGACCTAAATGTATATTTTATATTCTTGAGCAAACTAAGCAATATTTTTGTATAAATATAAAATAATAATGCATATCTCTTATGCACATTCTTGGGCATGTGTACTTGGAAAAAATGTAACATAGTGTATGTTGGCTCCAAAAACATTAAACCTATGGAAGAATGAACACATTTTGGTTGTGCATGCATTCGGACACGAGTACATTTTTGAAATCCCCATTACGGATTTTAAGGCCACCAACTTCGTGGGAACATCCAAAAATATTAATTTATTTAACTCACTTTATATCAAAGTTTGAATTGTTAAATATAAATTAATAATCTATATAAATTCCCTCTAATAATGACATTACAAAAACTGTCCATCAAATTTAGAGTAAAATTTAAATTTATCTACTTCACTTTTAAAACAAAATTTATATTGGATTTTTTCTTAATAAAATTAAACTTTTTTTTTTATAAAACTTAATATTAGCTAATGTTTTAATTAAATTTTTGTCTTACAAATTTAATACATATATTTTTAGTTGTGAAATTAAATTTATTTATTTTTATTAGGTTAACTTTATTTTTATGTCGATAGGCGTTTTCTTTCCTAAAGTCGGCTTTGTGAATACTGTTCACTTCGTCATCCCTCCGACAAATGAAAAAATGCCACCGGTTTTGTATGAAATACCATGTCTTTTTCCTCTGTCCATTGGTTTTCAGCGTGTCCGTTGGTTCTTCACTGGTGTCTCCATCATCCTGCTCTGAGGTGCCCGTCATTTCGCTTGCCAGTGCATGAACAACAGCTAGAGGAGTAGAGCGCGCACAACTACTGAGAGAACTCCGAGCAACGTGTGAAGGGTGGGGAATGTTGCAGATCAAAGATCACAGAACATTAAAAAATAAAATATGCTCAAGCATGACCAAAATAAAATTCCGTCGATTAATCAAGACAGTTGGACAAAGATATAAACGACTCTATCACAGTTCAAGTATTTTACATAATAATTTAGAATCAGAAGTTGTAGTAGAAACACATCTCACCAAAAGTTCAATCGATCCTCCATTTGGGAACTCGTACTAATGATTATCTTAACTGTGAATGTTATTTACTTATTCATTTTTTCCATTCCATTAATATCAATGGCTAATACTTTTTCATGAGAAATCAGTGAAATAATAGTTTACAATAATTATATATGGAATAGATGAATAGCAATCTTTGCAAGAAATAAGCTGCACTCTCTCTGGGTCTGTCTTAAACAAATGTGATATTTTTAGGGTTCTTCGAATGGTGAATGCATTGAAGTCCAAATTTATAAATGTGAAAAAATTTCAATGTAACTGGGCTCGAGTATATTTCGGTTGGAGAAAGGGCCATACTATATCTTTGTGATGGTACTAATGTATCAGTGCGGGTTATCACTATTTCTATATATGTATCAGCCTCCTGCTGAAGGTGGGAAGTCCACTTTTTCCTTCATCATGAACGCAAAAGAACCTGTCTCGGCCATTCATGCAGGTAGGCCAATGTTTTTTCTTGTTAGGTGAAAATCCTATGCAGAAATCTAAATATTTTCTTTTAGTCGTCAAATTTGCATTTTTTTTATTGAGGTTCAGTACAATTAAATTTCGAATATGAAAAGTATAACGATATGTGTTAGCTAATCTTCTGGTTTATTCAAATAAAATTTCAAACCCAGTAAAAATAAAAAATAAAAATAATTAATTTGGCTTAAGACAAGAATTGTAATTTCCAAATAAAAACATTTATTATTAATGATATGCTACTCAAGGATGTTTCACGCAATGGGAATGGCAATGAGAGAAGGGTACCTTATGTATCATGAAGGAATCCCAAGCATGGAGTGCCTCCATCTTCTTCAAGTGAGAAGGTTCAAAAGAAGTAGAAATTACATACACCGCACAATATCTAACTAATATTGGTTAGACCAAAATGGAAGTTACCAGTAATGAAGGAAACAAGTGAGCATTGATTGGTTTCACTCTTTGCAACACATGATCCTGGATCAAATTATGTAAAGATTCACAATTCAACACAAATTATTGCTACTTCATCTATGAATGTGAACAAAATAGTAAAACAAGTTTATTCCTGGACTCATGTGACATATTATTCTGGATGCGGGTGGTTCGACACTGACTAGACCACCGAACTTGACTGACAGGGCATAGAACGATGCCTCGACGTCTCTCCCCTGACGTCATCTCATTGGAATTCACTGTACTGGTTGTCTACCACATTGATGGGCGCATACATTAAATCCTCCATGGTACGTGTCTCCTCCGTCGTCACTTGGCCCTTTTCTTACATCTGCATAATCATGGCAGTGTTTAATGTTTCTTTGGAAACACGCTATGAGGTTAATATCAAGAGCCTCTAACTCCTCTTCATTCCATTCTCCACCCGCTTACTCCTGTTCGCGGCTGCAAGCTTTGGTCATCCTGCTTTCAGCTCTCTCGCTATCACCCTGGTGCGGCTTTTATCTACTTTGCACATAGGTTGCTTCATGTTATGTAAATAGAGAGCCACTCCCAAATGGGGTCAGGATGGAAGGGGCACCTCCACTCAGCGCACCACCAGCTATAATGCTCAAGCCAGTTCAAAGGGATATGACCTAGAAATCCCTAGTCCCCTCTGCTTCATGTTTGATGACTGGGAAGATGAAATAACATGCTCTCTTTCTGTAGCTAATAAGACCATGGAGCGCAGACGAAACTACTGGGTTATAAAAACTCTCTTGGTCCGTCTCCTCCTTCGTGCCACTACCTCTAAATTTGTGCCTCCCACCCTCGGCTTCTCTAGTTGATGCTCCCCCTGCTGCACCTATGGATATTGAGATTCTGTCACCTCCTCCCTAGTGAATATTGGCCTGATCCAGGAGGATCCAAGAAGGCATAAATTTTTGAGTCCTCCAATCTCAGTAAAACTGGTGTCAGATCAAAGAGCTCGTCGAGACGATTCCAACAGCGTTCGTTTCACCTCAAACGGACTCTGTATGAGAAAGTTATCGCATTCTGTTGTATTGATGAAACAGGTAGATTTGGCAAAATGGGGGTGCCACGTGGCACCACTGGCAGAGTAACACATGGCATCCATACAGTACGGATGGATGATGTGGCAGTTGTATGGACAAACATGTGGCAGTACGGTCCAATCAGGATGTGACACGTGTCATGTACGGACGATGAGTTGGCAATCCAGTCAGCAGTACGGACCAATCCGAATGCGACACATGTCAGTACGGAGGTGACTGCGCAACTTAGTTGGCAGTATGGCAGATGAGTTGGCAGCTGACTGGGCGTTGAGGTGGACCAATCCAAAACTGCCACGTGGTAGCACCGGATTGGCCAATATTGATTGAAGTTCACCAAAATGTTGCTACTCCGTCGGTTTCGAACTCTTGACCTCCCATACCCTGTCTCTGCGCCTTTACCAACTGCGCTGGTAGTGTTCTTTGAATAATGTATGGAAATAATATTATTTAAAGTGGCATTTCAAACCCCAAAGGAGCCGGAGCTTAGCCCTGACCTTGGTTCTTCCTCCAGCGTGACCGGGAGCTCCGACCAACACGGGAGCCCGCGCTCTATTTCAACACATGTCGAATTATAAACTATATAAAATGGGTTATAAGTGGGTCTAAAAACAAGTTACGTTATAACAAAAAAAATTTAAAAAAAAACCATATCGTGGGTTCAATGAACCATGTGGTTTTGGGGGTAAAGAATTTTATTGTAATATTCTAAAAATATAAAATGTGGTTGGCATAGTTGTAACTATGTCAACTACATAATTTAAGAAGAGCCTAACCAAGTGTGGGGAGTTGGAACCATATGCCTTCTTGGGCAAAATTTGTTGTAACTAAAGAATCATGAGGAGAATGTGGAGTGGGGCAAGCCAAGGCTATATAAACCCACTTAATTTCCATTTACTAGCATGCTTTGGAGTGGAGACTTTGTAGCTAAAGGAGATAAGGGAGATTGTGTAGCTCTGCAGGAGGAAGGTACGAGTGTTTATACTCATTTTACACCGTCTTCAGGCTTTGGAGTTGCTGGAAGCAGTCTTGTTGTATTTTGGGCAGCGGTTCTCTTCCTAACCATTGTTACCAAGGTATCATTGTATCATTGCCATGTATTTTTCCTTCATGCTGAGATTATAGATCGGCCCTCCTATTGAGAAGCAAGCTCGGAGATGTAGTCCATCCTAGACGAACTCCGTTATCAACTTCTTTTCTTTATGTGCGTATTGCCTATGTTGTTTGGTTCTCTTCTTATGGATTTGTGAGCTTCATTCATGATCTTTATGCAATTCATGTTAACGTCATAGAGTAGAAAAGATATTGTTTATGGATCATGGCTAGCCTACCAAGGCCAGCAAAAACAATCTCGTGGTAGACCACTGGAAATCTGACCCGCTCCCTATTAAAAAAAACCCCTCCCACAGCGACTATGACTCCAACAATAAGGATGGGTTCCAAAGAAATATAGACGGTCCAAACACCACAAATCCACTTGATTCCATGATGCAATGACCTCCAAGAATGCAACTAGGTACCAGTTTCGGAACACACATTGAGGAGGAGCCTCACAGACAGTCTCAGGCCAGGTTTTTATGAATTATGCAATCTCTTTTTTGACAGAATCTGGGGACTCGAGCACCCATGTTTAATATAAATGTGTTCTATCAAGTTTATACTTGTAAAATCTATAACCTACTTAATTTTATGATATTTTTTCCCTCACACAGGGAGGATCTTTCAGTCTGTAAATGCCTGAATTCCCTTCAAGGGCGAGCTAGTTTTCTCTTTTTTCTTTCCTCTGCTTCCATAACAGAATATCTGATTACCGAATCTTCTAAGCATTGGATCAATGTTGTTGGGCCTATTTGTTGCTCCCATAACATTCACATGAGCTCGAGCTGTGAAACCATCCATCAATGTCAAGAGTTGAGATACAATGTGTCTCTCTAATTCACCATTTGTTTTCTCCCTCTTTGGAGCTATGGAGTCAATCTCATTGATGAAAATGATGGAGGGAGAATTGTCCTCTGCTTTTCTAAAATCCTTTATGAGATTTCCCTCACTCTCTCCAAATATTTTTAACATAATTTCAAGACCATTAATTAAGAAAAATAAATATCCAGTCTAATTTGCAACTACCTTTCCAATCAAGGTTTTTCCTAAAACAGAAGGATCGTAAAGCAAAACACCCTTCGGAAGCTTCACACCAATAGCTCTAAAAGTTGTCAATGTAGCAAGTTGTACATAAACCAGGAGGTAAACTATGAACATGCGAGGGCATGAACATACGTGGATTTCTAGAATATTTATGTGGAGTAATTTTAGTTGCACAATATATGAGGGTTCTCATCCCTAAGCTGTATTATGAGGACAAGATGAGGATCCAAGAAGGTAGGAAACTTCACAAACACGGCTCCCACCAAGGTCACAAACTTCATGAACTAAGAAACGTGTTAATATTTTATTTAAAAAACAACGGACATTGTTTTGAAAAAGCATGACACGTTTTTATTCGGTAGAGAGACGACAAAATGGGAAACTAGGATGGATCTCTGGTCTTCTTCCTGCGTGGCAAGGAAAGAGAAAGGACTATTTTTATCTTGGTTCTCCAAAACCTACAAGGGAGGACTGTAATGTTCTTATGCTTGAGGTAGAATGAAATCGACAATCTACTGCGACAAGAGATCCATAGATGACACTGTATGTGTCAAAACCCCAAATTTTCTCAAAATTTTAAAAATTTTAAAAACAGCTAAATAACCAAATGCAATCAACTAAATGTTTAATTAGTTGTGTGTTACTGAATTCATTATCTAATTTACCTATTGCATTATATGTATTTTATTGAACAGTTCTTTTCAGTTTACTGACTTGTTTTCTTTTTGTGACCACAAGGTGGGACTGTCATGAAAATACTGGGCTTACTTAGCTTTCGAGCTAATGCAGAAAGTTTTCCTGTTCTTACAGACTACAGGTAAGAAGTTCAGGTGCTGCTTGTCAAAATTCTAAAGTATTGAATTACAAGTTCGTCACAAAATAAAAGCTCAATAAAGAAAATAAATGCTAAACAATTTCCAAAGTTTATCAAGGTAAAATCATTAAACTGTTTTCCTTTTTAGGACTCTTAAGGGATGTGAAAACAGTTCTCAGCAGTAATGGTTGTAACTGTCTTCTTTCTGGTAGACGTAAATTTGTAGTTCTTTAAAGATTTACTGAACTGTTCGATATCTATTAAAGTCGCCAAGTGTAAAAATGCCTTAAATATTTCTTTACAAGCAGAGTAAGAATGGTAGAGTTATAAAATCAATGGTTTAATTTTCAAAGGTGCACAATACATTTACATCATGGTGGATTTGGTTACTGTATGTGATAAGTACATAATGTAATTTGATAGGGGTTTACGTATTACTGTTTCCATTTTCAAACTTTGAAGTTTAAAGGGTTCACATCTTTATTTCAAGCTGCCCTTGGAAAAGGATATACTAGTGTTGATGCATAAAGTTTTATTAATACAACAACTGCTCCAAAGCATACCCTGAGCTTATCTTTCATAAGAAAGGTAGCTTACTGTAAACAGGTTTATACCATCACTTTCATAGAGAAAAAAAGGGGCATGTCCTTAATGGACTATAATCTTGAAGGAATGCCTATCATGATAGTTTCATGGCTTAACTTTTATCATGTTACAATTTATGGGTTTAAGAACAACTTACTTTAAGCAATACACTAGCCAAAATAAGCATTGTTACTTTATTTTGTATTTATTGTAAAACTATGCTATTTTAATAAAAACACAACAAGGCCAAAGAGGTTAACATTAATGATAGGTTATTTGGTATAGTTTGATTTTATAAATCTCTTGATATCAACCAATAGTATACCTTTATAATAAGGTTTTAGACATTGGTGGAACAAACACTTGTTGTAAGCAATACTCTTTCTTAAATGATATATGTTATAAATTCCTTTTAAAAACAAACAAAGTTACAAAACTTTATGTAACTATTTGATGAAAGAAATAATAACAAAGCCTAGATAGAAAAATCATGACAAGGTCCACGCCATGATATAAATAAGTTTAAACTTGACTCGAGTTTGTGTACATTCCATAATTTATATGGTAAAGGTTCGTAAGCCTTCCCATGACCTTGATGATTGTTAAGGTGATGAGTTTATAATGACAATAGTCTTATGTTCCCGTGCAGCGTTTACGTGGATCATGGGTAATGTGGAACCTTCGAAATCATTGAGTGGAAAAATGCTAATACTCGTGGGGAGGAGATCTCCAGAACTATACACTCGAACCCATAGCTTGCCAAATATTTAACTGGGTAACGTGGTGTCGTTGTGGCCAAGTGCTGGATAGATAAAAAGGACTCTCCTTCGAACCCTAATCTTATTACCCTTAACGTGGTTCCCAACCTCCTGCCGCCTGCAATTGTGCTGGTGCACCCTTGTCACGCCGCTCCTCTGAAATGTTGTCTCCCAGCTCGTTATCTTTGTCTCTCGTCCATTGAGAGCTTACTCTGAAACTCACAAAGAAGAGTTGTTGAACCCTTGAGTCTGTTGGCAAAGAGTTGGGTTAGTTTTCTCTGGGTTTAACCTTCCCTACTCGCTCAGTTCAGTGTTTTAGCAGTCTGCAAGGCCCTTATTTCTTCTTGGAATCAAAAGTGGGAGGCGTGCCCTCGTGACTTGAAGTCTGTTGGTTTAAGGGTTTGCAGTAAAGTAGGTTTTCCTGCTAGGAATGACTGCGGCACAAGCATTTATGCTCGCTTGGCCGTGGCTTTCACTCTTTGTCGCGGTTGTCTGATGATGTTAATGATCCCTTCCATCTTACAATCGTTGAAAGTTCGGCTCCTCCTCCCATTAGTGGTAACGCTCCTGCTCATGGGAGGCTATGTTTCCGTAAAGCCTTGAGATAAGGCAACTGTTAATATTTTTAATTATTCCTGCAATGTTATTTATACGTATGATTATTTTTCTTTTGAATTACGATATTAACACCGTTGTTCCTTTTCTGCTAATAGGTATTGGCTTGACTCCCTCTACGATGTTCGTACGAGACTGCGGAAGCAGTTTCTAGCATGGTTAATTTTAGGGGCGAATAGTCGCACAAGGGCGAAATTAGGGGCACTTAGAAAATTTGGAGGGCGAATTTTTATAAAGAAAGTTTTTTCGAAATTTTAAATAATTCGCTCAAAATTTAAATAAAAAGTAATAGTAATTAGGTAATAGCCCCCTTCATTTCCGGAGGGAGAGGCCAAAAAACTTATTTCGCCTCCCTGATTCCTGTAAAATTTGTTCCCATCGCCCATAGAAATCACTCGAATATG
>LPNX010957647.1:133046-149478 GCA_001517045.1 Pseudotsuga menziesii | reverse complement strand
TGCTCAGGTTTTTCATTACATCAGCAAAACTATAAAATTCTCTTAGCATGTAATACATTTTTTTCCTCAAAAGCATGTGATACATTTATCCTTATGTGACTCCGTTCTAGTTACATCCACTGCGAATTTGCCTCTATAGTATAATTAATGAAAATTTGCTCTCTATACGTAATCTTAATCTCCTCCACTTGGGTCACAGTACAAGCCTCCATGGATTAGAAATTCTACCCTTACTAGCTTCATCATCAGTTACTAGCAATTCAAGAAGACTGCTGAAACATTTATGTTTTCATAGTAGGCATTACCAATGATTTATAATAAGCTTGTAATGAGTTTGCTTCTGCTGTAGTTACCCCAATTTAATTGGTTTATTTGTTACTCTGATGTCCCTGTGATTTCTAATTGTACTATCATAAATCACAAATAGGATTTAAGAAAACAAGTAACAATGCCATTTTATCACAGTAACAATGAGCATTTACTGATAAAATACCATTGTGGTTGCCCAAGGTTTATGCATAACACACTTTTGTTGTGGTTGAAATGAATGTAGGTGGTTTTCAAAACTCGAATTTACCATTGTAACATTGATTAGCACTTGTGAAATTGGGTATGAAGGATGTCAGGATGACAAGGTGGATAGGGTCTTAGGTTTGTGTTGGAGGATAAATGGAAGAGGCTTAAGGCGTAGGAGGGATGGCTCTTCAAATGGACTAGTTCAGGTTTTCCATAAGAAACAATAAGGCCTCAAGAAAATCTCCCTAAAAGAAAAGGATCCCAAAAAGCTAGGCAAAATTTTGTGATAAAATGCTTGAACGAGGGTACGGGCCCTCTAAAATACTCGTACAAGCTTTGGTCATCCTGCTTTCAGCTCTCTCGCTATCACCCTGGTGCGGCTTTTCTCCACTTTGCACATAGGTTGCTTCATGTTATGCAAATAGAGAGCCACTCCCAAATGGGGTCAAGATGGAAGGGGCACCTCCACTCAGCGCACCACCAGCTACAATGCTCAAGCCAGTTCAAAGGGATATGACCTAGAAATCCCTAGTCCCCTCTGCCTCATGTTTGATGATTGGGAAGATGAAATAACATGCTCTCTTTCTGTAGCTAATAAGACCATGGAGCGTAGATGAAACTACTGGGTTGTAAAAAATCTCTTGGTCTATCTCCTCCTTCGTACCACTACCTCTAAATTTGTGCCTCCCACCCTCGGCTTCTCTAGTTGATGCTCCCCCTGCTGCACCTATGGATATTGAGATTTTGTCACCTCCTCCTTAGTGAATATTGGCCTGATCCAGGAGGATCCAAGAAGGAAATTTTTTTTAAGTCCTCCAATCTCAACAAAACTGGCGTTAGATCAAAGGGCTCATCGAGACGATTCCAACGGTGTTCATTTCACCTCAAACGGACTCTGAATGAGAAAGTTATCGCATTCTGTTGTATTGATGAAACAGGCAAATTTGGCAAAATGGGGGTGCCACGTGGCACTATTGGTAGGGTAACATGTGGCATCCGTACAGTACAGATGGATGATGTGGCAGTTGAACGGACAAACAGGTGGCAGTACGGTCCAATCAAGATGCGACACGTGTCATGTACGGACGATGAGGTGGCAATCCAGTCAGCAGTATAGACCAATCCAAATGCGACATGTGTCAGTACGGAGGTGATTGTGCAACTTAGTTGGAAGTACGGTAGATGAGTTGGCAGCTGACTAGGCGTTGAGGTGGACCAATCCGAAACTACCACGTGGAAGCACCGGATTGGCCAATATTGATTGAAGTTCACCAAAATGTTGTTGCTCCGCCAGTTTCGAACTCCTGACCTCCCACACCCTGTCTCTGTGCCTTTACCAACTGCGCTGGTAGTTTTCTTTGAATAATGTATGGAAATAATATTATTTAAAGTGGCATTTCGAGCCCCAAAGGAGCCGGAGCTTAGCCCCGACCTTGGTTCTTCCTCCAGCATGACCGAGAGCTTTGACCAGCACGGGAGCCCATGCTCTATTTCAGCACATGTTGAATTATAAACTATAGAAAATGGGTTATAAGTGGGTCTAAAAACAAGTTACGTTATAACAAATTCGTTTTAAAAAAAAACCATATCGTGGGTTCAATGAACCATGTGGTTTTGGGGGAAAAGAATTTTATTGTAATATTCTAAAAATATAAAATGTGGTTGGTATAGTTGTAACTATGTCAACTACATAATTTAAGAAGATTCTAACCAAGTGTGGGGAGTTGGAACCATATGCCTTCTTGGGCAAAATTTGTTGTACTATAAAGAATCATGAGGAGAACGTGGAGTGGGGCAAGCCAAGCCTATATAAACCCACTTAATTTCCATTTACTAGCATGCTTTGGAGTGGAGACTTCGTAGCTAAAGGAGAGAAGGGAGATTGCGTAGCTCTGCAGGAGGAAGGTACGAGTGTTTATACTTGTTTTACACCGTCTTCAGGCTTCGGAGTTGCTGGAAGTAGTCTTGTTGTGTTTTGGGCAGTGGTTCTCTTCCTGACCATTGTCTCCAAGGTATCATTGTATCATTGCCATGTATTTTTCCTTCATGCTGAGATTATAGATTGGCCCTCCTATTGAGAAGCAGGCCCGAAGACGTAGTCCATCCTGGATGAACTCCATTATCAACTTGTTGTCTTTATGTGCATATTGCCTATGTTGTTTGGTTCTCTTATTATGGATTTGTGAGCTTCATTCATGCTCTTTATGCAATTCATGTTAACGTCATAGAGTAGCAAAGATCTTGTTTCTGGATCATGGCCAACCTACCAAGGCCAGCAAAAACAATCTCGCGGTGGACCACTGGAAATCTGACCCACTCCCTATTAAAAAAACCCCTCCCACAGCTACTACGATTCCAACAATAAGGATGGGTTCCCAGGAAATATAGACGGTCCAAACACCACAAATCCACTTGATTCCATGATGCAATGACCTCCAAGAGTGCAACTGGGTACCGGTTTCGGAACACACATTGAGGAGGAGCCTCAGAGACAGTCTCAGGCCAGGTTTTTATGAATTATGCAATCTCTTTTTTAACAGAATCTGGGGACTCGAGCACCCATGTTCAATATAACTGTGTTCTATCAAGTTTATACTTGTAAACTCTATAACCTACTTAATTTTATGATATTTTTTCCCTCACGCAAGGAGGATCTTTCAGTCTGTAAATACCTGAATTCCCTTCAAGGGCGAGCTAGTTTTCTCTTTTTTCTTTCCTCTGCTTCCATAACAGAATATCTGATTACCGAATCTTCTAAGCATTGGATCAATGTTGTTGGGCCTAATTGTTGCTCCCATAACATTCACATGAGCTCAAGCTGTGAAGCCATCCATCAATGTCAAGAGTTGAGATACAATGTGTCTCTCTAATTCACCGTTTGTTTTCTCCCTCTTTGGAGCTATGGAGTCAATCTCATTGATGAAATTGATGGAGGGAGAATTGTCCTCTGCTTATTTAAAATCCTTTATGAGATTTCCCTCACTCTCTCCAGATATTTTTAACATAATTTCAAGACCATTAATTAAGAAAAATAAATATCCAGTCTAATTTGCAACTCCCTTTCCAATCAAGGTTTTTCCTAAAACAGAAGGATCGTAAAGCAAAACACCCTTCGGAGGCTTCACACCAATAGCTTTGAAAGTTGTCAATGTAGCAAGTTGTAGATAAACTAGGAGGTAAACTATGAACATGCGAGGGCATGAACATACGTGGATTTCTAGAATATTTATGTGGAGTAATTTTAGTTGCACAATATATGAGGGTTCTCATCCCGAAGCTCTATTATGAGGACAATATGAGGATCCGAGAAGGTAGGAAACTTCACAAAAACGGCTCCCACCAAGGTCAGAAACCTCGTGAACTAAGAAATGTGTTAATATTTTATTTAAAAAACAACGGACATTGTTTTGAAAACGCATGACACATTTTTATTCAGTAGAGAGATGACAAAATGGGAAACTAGGATGGATCTCTGGTCTTCTTCCTGCATGGCAAGGAAAGAGAAAGGACTATTTTTATCTTGGTTCTCCAAAACCTACAAGGGAGGACTGTAATGTTCTTATGCTTGAGGTAGAACAAAATCGACAATCTACTGTGACAAGAGATCCGTAGATGACACTGTATGAAGGGACATACTACTTATGCTCAAAGAATGGGGCATCAACATCATGTGATGGAAGATTTAGAAAAACACCCAGAGCAGGATCAAGGATCTAGCTACGACAGAGGAGCAAGGGGACTAAGCCAAATCAATTTGTTCGCTTAGAATTTGGAGATAGGCATATATTTTCGGATTTTGTTTCCCATCAAGTGTGCTTGAAACTACCTCCTTTTGCTAGCGGTCCTTTTTTTCTCAAAGTAGGTCATGCCACTTTCGATCAAGTGAATGTTTCTACATCATACAAGGAAAGTCTACAAAAATAATTGTTGTTGGTTTCAAAATGCCAAAATTGATGAGATGAGATAGATGTTGCTTTGTCTTTAAATTAACTGAAGAGGAAAGAGATTGATATCTCTGAGGCTATAGGAATGGAGAAAGAGCCTTAGAATGGATACTCTTAATACTTTGGAATCTATTTTATGGTCTATTAGTTGAAAAGGGCCTTGAGGATTATTTTACTGGTGGATTATTGGTGGATTATTATACTTCATGTGTAAAGAAAGTGGGAAGGATGCACTTTCTCCCCATTAAAAAGAATTTGGCAACAGTTTCCACCTTCCCTTGAAGTCCCTTGAAGAGTTCTTCCATGTCCCTTAATGTTACATGTGAATTGTTTGAGAGATGGCCAATAACTAATAATGCATACATGGGTGAAGGTTTTACATACCATTTGAATGATTGGGAGACAGATTTGGTACGAGAGACATATTCTTTCCTCTATCTATTTAATAGCATACATGACCATTCTCGATGTGCACATATAATTGATATAAATAAACTTCTACATAACCCATAATATATATAATAAAAAACAACATTTTTTATTTCTTTTAGAGACTATAGTTCCTACCTTAAAAATATTTATAAATTTTATGATCTTGTGGGGAATATTCAAACCCTTTTTACAAAGGAATATTTTTTATATTTTGAAGACAGAGTTTGGGGCTAAGCAACTCACAAAAGGGAAAGGTAAGGACATCAAGGGATAACTGTTATAGCTGATTTTACCACACCAGGTTAGTCACACTTGTATGGCCTTCCCCTGTCCCTCTAAAGACTCCTTAGACCCCTTGGACCAATTTTTGTCCTTTGATGTTTCCTAGACCATCCCTATAAACATGTGAAAATTGCTATACACGACTTTTAAACCCGTAATCGCGTATATACGTGGGTTTGACCCCTAAAACCGTGTACATCGGGATGTGTGCAAAATCCAAATCCTTTTGGAGTTTTCCTTGACATGGATCTGACTCACTTGACTTCTGGCCTTCCATATGCCTTGAGATCGCTCGAATTCGACCTTTCATTACCCCTTTGAAAAGCTATATAAGGAACTCTTTGGATACATTGAAGGCATAAGAGAATTGAGAGCAAAGAAACTATAGTCCATTGTTGCTGGAACTTGTGCTTGAGTCTGCATCCTTTTGTCCCTTGGAGCACTTTTGTGTTCTTCCCAAGATTTCCTTTTTCTTGTGAGCTTGCTATAGAGAGATGGAGGATTGAGGTGGTGGAGGCCCAAGTGGGGGATTCAATTTCTCCAATTCGCAAACGTGCCGACAGAGGTTGTATCCATTTTAATCTCTGATTTTATATTAATAGAAATATCTTTTCCTATCCAATAATGTATGTTTGAATGAATATTTTATCCATGGATGATTTCAAATGCTTATATATTGTTGATTATATATGCTAGAATAGATCTAACACCAATATATATAGTGTGCTTGTCTTGTTTACTTGTTGTTGAGGAAAGTGATTAATCAAGTCAATCTGAAGTTGGAAAGCTCAATGGGGATCTACTTCAACCGTCCGGAATAAGGTACGAGGTCTGATCCTTTAGTGTTAGATATTTGATTTCTATTGCATATTGAAAAGGATTGATTTCTGGAATCAAGCTATCTGTTGTGGTACCCTAAGCCATAGGAATTTCTCTCTGTAACAAAATTGGTGACTCCACACCCTAAGGGACAAAATGTCAGCATGGGCACCAAATGCAAATAAGGTACTAACTAGGGTACCCATGTAAGGTCAAGCTCTACCACTCATATCATGCCATTTCTAAAACAACAAGAAGGTTCTGTGACATAATAGAGTGGTTTCATACCTAAGGCTATAATGAAATGGTCATAAGGTCATGCAAAATGCAAATGGTGATGAAACCTAACCTATATGCCAGTTTAGACATGATACCTGAAATCGGCATGAATGGGTCAATCCAAAGGGCTAAAACAGCACTCAAAAAGGTCTCCTACATCATAAATTAGTCCAAAAACGGTCCAAAAGGATTAGAAACGGTCCAAACTATAGGAAAGGGGGTAAAAAATTTCAAAAATTTGAAAATTTTCTATAAATAGTAAAAAATTCAAAACATTATAAAACATTTGAAATTTTTACCCATTTGACCTCAGAACTTCAACAGCAAATTCCAGGAGATCCAGCCGGCGGAATCCACTACCATTTTTTCCAAGTACTTACCCATGCTCTACTCTTCCATTTTGATGCAATTTTTTTCAAATTCCATGGTGTATTTGGATTTCTAGGCCATTCTAAAATAGGTGCCATGGCCCACGCAGAAATCGAGGGTTTTTCCCTTGAGTGTCGCTATCCTACACATGTATCCTTGCATTGAGCATAGGTATGTTCCACTACTTGGAACTAGTTTGTTTGCCCATATGACACTCGTCTCCTCCTAGTCTATAACTATAAAGCAGTTTTATTCCTTTTCAAGCTTTTTAAATATTTGAAAAAGTCCAAAAAATCAAAAAGCCAAAAAGCTGGACAAGGAAAGATGTTATCTTTTAGCAGCTATCGAGTTGTGTCACCTTCTAACAGAGCACTGTATATCACATTCATTGGTTGGGTTTATAGTTTGACTTTAGGAGTTGTACTTGTTTTATCTAAGTTTACCTCCATCGAATGGTTAAGCTTCCAGTCCCCATGGAGCCTTTGTCAATGCCTCCTATGTCGCAGAGATGTCCCAGTTTTATATATCGATTCTATGATGCCTTTATTTAAGTAACCATTCACCATTGTGCTCTTGTTCGAAGGAATTTTGAAACCTGAATCAGCCATTCCTTAGTTATCTTGACTTTGTATGTCGACCATTCCCAGTACAGTTACTGGTTCGTGCACCTTATGATCGAGTCCTTCCACATTATACAGCTTTGCTGAGTACCTCGTGTTGGATGATGAGGGATGCCTTAATGCCCTCCTTCCAGCAGATTTCATCCCATCGAGTTCAGATCATTTATTCTGGTATTGGAATCTAGAGTCATTTTTTAGTGCCTTGAGACTTGCAGCCATCAGTGGAACATTCTCTCACCATCGATAGTTTTTGGGAATACATAAATGTCCCCTAATTGATGGATCCTCTCAAGTGTTCGACCTCAACACATTTATTCACACTTGTTAGTTTGCACTCTAGTACCTTGATTCCCATTTTCATTATCGGTGGGTGATCTCGCGTCTGTTAACGGTATACATCAATGACCAGTAATCAGATGATGGACTACTATGTTTGACCTTGACACCTCTATTCGCATAGTAGGACATGTACTCGTAGCAGTTTGTGTAGAAGACCTTCCAAATTGGTGGCATCTCTTATATGCTACCTCCTTAATCATGCCAGTGTTCATGAGATTTCAGCTCGCGTGACTTGATTCTAGTATATGTTAGACATTTCCAGCTATTATGGATATATTGATCCATTGTATATCTTCATCCATTATGGAGATCATGATCCTTTGTATATCTTCATCATGGAGATTTTGATCTATGTATATTGTACGTGGCGATGACCACTTATGTGATATTTTGTATCATGCCTATTCATGGCCATTGTACTCTTATGTATCTGGGACTGCTATATGTATTTGCAGTTATGTGCAGAGTTGTATCATTGTACTATGTTGATTGGGTGGCTAGTCTTCCATTTGGGATCCTTCATCACTCCACTTCTGGGATGGACTTATAATGTATTTCAGCCATCGTATGACCCCTCTGACCTCACACATTAGGGGGCATCTATTATAGTTGGTTTTACCACACCAGGTGAATCACACTTGTATGGCCTTCCCCTTTCCCTCTGCAAACTCCTTAGACCCCTTGGACCATTTTTTGTCCTTTGATGTTTCCTAGACCATCCCTATAAACATGTGAAAATCACTATACACAACTTCTAAACCCCTAATTGCGTATATACGCAGGTTTGAACCCTTAAACTGCATACATCGGGATGTGTGCAAAATCTAAATCATTTTGGAGTTTTCCTTGACATGGATCTAACTCACTTGACTCCTGGCCTTCCATATGCCTTGAGATCACTCGGATTCGACCTTTCATTACCCCTTTGAAAAGCTATATAAGGAACTCTTTGGATACATTGAAGGCATAAGAGAATTGAGAGCAAAGAAACTATAGTCCATTGTTGCTGGAACTTGTTCTTGAGTCTGCATCCCTTTGTCCCTTGGAGCATTTTTGTGTTCTTCCCAAGCTTTCCTTTTGCTTGTGAGCTTGCTATCGAGAGATGGAGGATTGAGGTGGTGGAGGCCCAAGTGGGGGATTCAGTTTCTCCGATTCACAGACATGCCGACATAGGTTGTATCCACTGTAATCTCTGATTTTATATTAATAGAAATATCTTTTCCTGTCCAATAATGTATGTTTGAATGAATATTTTATCCATGGATGATTTCAAATGCTTATACATTGTTGATTATATATGCTAGAATAGATCTAACACCAATATATATAGTGTGCTTGTCTTGTTTACTTGTTGTTGAGGAAAGTGATTAATCAAGTCAAGCTAAAGTTCGAAAGCTCAACGGGGATCTACTTCAACCGTCCGGAATAAGGTACGAGGTCTGATCCTTTAGTGTTAGATATTTGATTTCTATTGCATATAGGAAAGGATTGATTTTTGGAGTCAAGTTGTCTGTTGTGGTACCCCAAGCCATAGGAATTTCTCTCTGTAACAATAACAAGTAGAAATTTAAAAAATTAGTGGACCTATTATCATCCCTCACATCCACATGTTCTTCAATTTAGTAACCAAACAAGGTTTCCCTAAGCATTGGACTTAAAGCCTCATCATTCCCCAAGGTTTACCTTACTATGTTTTATATAAACCTTAATCTATACCAAGAAAATCTAGATAAGAACTTGTAAATTTAGAGCATACGTTGAAGGAAAATCTAATAAGAAATTTGAACACTCCCAATTTCCGAGCATAAATTTTTTTCATCCTAACAGAATGACAACTAAGTTAATTTAATTAAGAAACATACCTTTGAAATGGTTTGATCATTCAAAACTTGAAACTATAGTTTTGTATGTCAAATCCATCACAATTTTACAATATTTGTATATCACACTAAGTCTGACTCAAGGAATGCAATTAGGGTTCTCTGTTTCATGTCCAAAATATTAATCACTTCATTATTTGAAAGAGTACACTTAATTACTATCCAAATTACAAGAATATTTGTGTATTTTATTAATAAATAAATAAATTGATGACTCTTTATGTCAACCACTAAATCAAAGTACAGTAGATTTTGCATTTTATTATTTAAAATATTTATTACTTAGAGTTTCTTATGTTATACATGTTAAAAAGAAGACATAATAATATACCGAAACGCTTCAAGAGTATGATAAGGAGGGTCTTAGTATATATGGAGCACTTTAGATGCTCAAAGATTATCCCTGTGTTTTAAATAGAATCCATTATTAATCCAAAGGTTGCACTTTGGATAATTAAGTCGATACCAGTGGCATGTGGCATTCAATAGTTAATCCAATACGATTTGTACAACGGTTATTGTATCGGGAAAATTTAGTTTGTATCAGTAGCAGTTGGCATGTAAAATTCAACCAAATGCAAACTATTAAAAGAAAAAGAAAAAAAAAGAAAGATAAATTAGTACGCAATGGATGAAGCTTTAATAGTGGATTTTTATCCCTAACATGTACTCACCTCAGAGAAAATAAGACAAGACAAATCATAGAAATGAAATTCCACTAACCAGACATGTAAATAGTAGTGGTTTCGACCAAATACAACCCGTGTCTATATTTGTGCCAACAAAGAAGAACTTGTAACTGTCTCTCCCTTCGTAATTAACCAATGAGTTTTGAATATGTATTCAAAATAATAAAATAATAATAATAATAGTAGTAGTAGTAGTAGTAATAAATAAATAAATAATTATGTAACTCACTGCAGGTTGTACCATTGAGAGAATACTCACAATCCATTATAAGCAATACATTAATATTCTTGTAAGTAGATAGAGATAACATTGATGATATTGAGAAAGGAGTTGCCTCGATGTTCTTCAGATGGATGGTGTAGAAGCATATCCACCAAATATTACATTCTATATTAAGATTCTTGTGTAGTTTCCTTGATGTTCTTTAGTCTAGTGGGTAGAAGCATATCCACCAGATCTTTGTATATGAAAATTATTGAAGACTTTCCTAGTCACCAAAGGCTCTGATTCCTTTCCGCATATGACATACTTCCATTGCGGTCCTCAGTTTGGATGATTTTTATTGTTTTTCTAGGCCTTAGAGACTAGTTGTGTGAATTCCAAGTATACTAAGTTGCATATCACACCATCAAAGAGAATCTAATCCAACCTTTGTACAAACTACATCACGATATAAAGAATTTTAACAAATTAGATTAAGTCTCCTCTGGGTAATATCCATTCATTTTGTGATGGTTTCGAATGGCTTGCCCATAATGAACTTTCAATTATTATTCCTTGAAATCTAATATCATACAAAATTAATATCCCATATATCATGGCTTTCCATCTTGAAAAAAATAAAAATGAAAAAGACACATTTTGAAATTATAAGGTATCTTATAAAGGCATATTATTATTGAATAACAAAAGATAAATGTTCCAATCAATTAGAGTGTTAAAGTTTTTAAGATTAATCATTGAGTATATATATATAATAATGATAAGAAGTTATATCCATATACTTCTCATAAAAACTATTTCCAAGCCACACAATTTAGTGTGCAACACTTTTGAATATGTGTGCAAGAATACTTGTTGGTTTTGGATATTTTGGACAGCGCAGACTTCATTCTTGGGCTTGAAATGAGGTCGATGGCGTCGTTGCAACTATCCTCCTATGGCCTTCTATTTTCAATTCTTAATGTTATTCCCAAAATGGTATTAAGTCAAATCAAAGTAAATCTAATTCACTAACAGGTGCTCGAATCCCATCAATGACAGAGGCTAAAAATATCCTATTTGTAGCACAAACACTCTAGTTTCCCATTAAAAAAAGTATTTGGCATAACTCTAGCAAGTAACAAAGACAAGATACAAAATTAAAGAAAATAAAAAATGGGAATGCAGTTGAGTCTTCTAAAAACCTATACCAATAGCGAAGTCTTACCTGAAAACGAAATCTATGGATTCATTAAAGGAATGCCCCTTTATATCGATTATTTCCAACTTTCCATGGTTTCTAAGGGACGTTCGTAGTACCGACATGTGATAAAGGGGGTTAAGAGGGGCACAACATCAATGGCATATTGGTGTGGCACACTGTCATGGTTTCTGGTGATGAAGGAGGAGCACCATTGGAACATTGGTCCAAATGGAAGGGATCCTGCAAAACTCAAACTAAATTGAAAATAAAACTGCAAATTTTTTATGAAAATTGCATAGCTTCTTATAAGCAAGTGACCGAGCAATATCATCAACATCCACAATGTCAAAGACATTAAATAATGCTAACATGTATAGTCTACCTAAAGTTGTAGGGTTTCCTTCCCTATATTCTAAACATATGAACAAAAGTTGTAAGTTAACATATTAATATGGTGAAACGGTATCTCACAAATCAATAGAGGATGAACTACATTTTTCATAAAAAATGGTCAGATTCAAGCAAATAAATGATCTACTCTTTCACCCATGCTTGTATACCAGTAACCACTTGTAGTGCACATTTTGTAGGAAGTTAAAGATGCTTCCAAGATTGTGTATATCCTAATCATTTAAATGTTCATCCTCTGAACTTCATCAATATTTAAGAACCCTCTAACCTATCTAAAAATTGATATACCATGCTTTTAGCTAAAAAAAAATTAACCTCTTGAGGGATTAATATATTGTGTTCAAACATCATAAGTAGAATATGTGTCCTCGTTTCACATGGTTTCATCCTTTTAAAATGAGAAATTTTACAAGGTATTTTAATTTTCCATGGAATATATATAATATATTTAAATGTATATAAAGGTGAAACATAATATGTTGTATATGTGCATAATAGTGCCTTTTAGATGTCATTTGTTTGGACATGCAATGCACTAGTGGCATTCCATCATGGGTATGCCCTTCACTAAACATATAGCCTCGAATTATTTTTTGTTGATACTTGATGGTACTTTGTTCCATATTTCATAGATTGGGCCTTTGATTATCATTCAACTTTTCTCCTTCAAAAAAAAATTGTTGGGATAATTTAGTGGGATAATTTGATGGTACTTTGTTCCATATTTCATAAATTCAATTGCGGGTCACTAGGGGGTGGAATCAATGAACCAATGGTTAAGAACTGAAACCAAGGAGAATCTAAACCATCAAAATAACCCAAGGATCACATTCATTTTGGGTCACCCCAACCCTTAACATGTCTTGATTGTCTCTCCTCCCAACTAGCTCACCCCTAAGAGTAATTGAACCCGGGTTGCCTTGGTGACAAGACCCACACTGTTACATTCAAAATATGCACCAATGATGTGATAGGATCCCTAACAAAGACATTTGCCCTCAAATCCCAAACTTGAAGAGAATCCTACTCTAGGTGTTGACTCCAATATACAAAATTGCAGCACCGCTCTTACCCTCAAGTAGATAAGTGGTACCTTGTTCAGCACCACACTAGTTGTGTGAATACCAAGCAGTGCCACCGCATTTAACCTATGTTGTTGGTGCGGTTCTTACCCATCACCACTCTGTCATAAAGGGGTATAAGAGGTGTCCTTGGTAAAAAGTGAAAAAAAGGAGGTTTCTCGAGGCTTCTAGAACAAGAGCCTCATGTCTAACCTTGTCCCTACTCACCTACGTTGGTTAAGGTCGAGATCCCCCTTTGTAAGATCTTGTGTCCACCTCAACCACCAATCTCTCAACCATCCTATCCATTTGAGCCCTATAAATACAAGCTCATACTCCATGGTTGAGGGGGAGAGAAGAATAGTAGAGTTATGATGTTGAATTGATACCCTAGCACGATCCATCAGAGAGAAATTGTGGAGCAAGTTGGAGCTATCAGGGACAAGGTGCTAGTCTTGTGAAGGAGTGTATCAACACTAAGGCACATGGTTGTAAGCTTTTTCTTTATTTTCTAATGCAAAGTTGATTTCCTTCCCACATGTTTATTGTGTTAAATCTCACATATATGTTATTGGATTCCTTAGTCACTAATATGGATGTGTAGATGATTTTATGGTAGCTTTGATGTCTTTATATGTTCGATATGTTTTATAGGTATACATGTCCTTCATCAGAGTTACATTCTAGGAGTCTATAATGTTCAGGGAAAGTCTTCAACTGAGTTATTCACTCATTTGTTATGGATCTGAACCATTTAGACCAGAGGAACAGCTTCTGTCCACAGAAGGTGATATATTCTTGATAAAAAATTTGGCGACCATACTGGGGATAGATTCGTCTTATTCTTCCTCAATTTCTAAAATACTCTTGTCTAAATCCAAGCTCTAGCCTCCCATATTTGCAATCAGATCTACATCTAATCTACTGAAGTTTTGGTTTGAAATATTCAGATCTCTTCAGATATGAGCCATCTTAACTTTTTGTGCTCTGTATTGTGGTTGATTCATTAGTTTTTATGAAGTTTTTGGCATTTCTAACTTAATTTTTCATTCTCCTAATGTTCTGGGTTGTTACAGAGAACCACACATGTGCCTTTGGCAAGAAGCGGTGCCACCGCCTGAGTGTAGTTAGCAATAGGCGATCCCACTGCCTGAATCCAGTGAGCAAGAAGCGGTTCTACCTCAAACCGCTCTGTCAGTAACTTCATCTGCACTGTGCCAGGTAGGCCTACCCCAAACTTTGATTTTTTGGATTTGGTGTGTTTAATTGGTCTTGTCTAGACTTGTTTGAACTTGCTTGAGTGATTGAAATCTGGAATTTTTATGTGGAAATTGCTTGTTTGTTCAAATCAAAAAGCTAGGTTAGATTCATCATTCATTACTGCTTGTAAGTTTGTTTTTTATTGAAAGGAGTTAGTTGGAAACTATAGGTCAGATTAGATCTATGTTTGTTATAGACTATCACTGAAAAGAAAGACTCCCTTAGATCAGTCTGCTTGTTTTAATTTCTCGTTAAGTGTGAGAAAGACTTCTTTTCGCTCTAAAAAGAAAATTTGTTGATATTAGGTCATTATTTCATTGAGCCTAAGCCATTGGATCTCTAATTAGCCTCACAAGATTTCGGTACTCCTTTGTTCTTTTGTCTCTTTTGCACCATTATCTCATCAAAAGGAAAAAAGTATCAATAGTTTAAGTTAGATCTTTCCATGCTTCATAGAAAATCAAAAGTATAGCTTGCATATGCATATTTGAGTGTTGTTTGTCTTTCTTCTTCATTTGAAAATAGATCTTACCCTACCTATGTGCTTTCAAAAGAGATGATTTGAAGAAAAGTGTTGTTTAATTGTATGCTCGGAAAAAGTATTTTTTAGTATAGTTGTTTGGAAATGTTTTTGGTCTTAAAGCAAAATTGAGAAGAAAAATACTCTCTCTCCTTCCCATAATTAGGCATACTGAATGGTAAAGTGACTGAACTTCCATTTCATATCTGCATGGTTTTACTTTTCTGTCAAAACCTCATGCATTCACCTAACCATCCACTTTAAAATTAACGGTAGTTATAGGCTTAAAATTTGTATAGAAATTTGAGTGTTAGGTTAGATATGTGTTCAGGCATCGTTAAGCGTAGGAGCTATCATTACTTGTCCGCACTAAATCCCGAGACTCGAGTGGTTCTTCCAAGTACCATTGGTATATTGAACAACCTTTCACGTACCCTTGAGTTATATAGAAAGGTACTTCATGTACTCTATTGTATATTGGAAGGAACCTTGTGAACGGTTGTGCATTAGACAGCACTACTACCGATTTGAGCTCCCACGTACCTTGAGTATATCGGGAGACCCCACTAGGATACCCTATCTATCTGAGAAAAGCCCTTTGGCTATGTTGTGTGGAGCAATACACCAAAAAAATCATTCAAGGAGATTACTACACATGTACCCTTTTGGTATATCGCGAGTTGCACCTACTTGACAATCTTGGTGAGAGACCAACCATTTGAGCTCATCCTATCATTTGAATTTGCTTGTTGGCCTGTAGCTTGAGTAGGAGAAAGTTTTTTGGTGTGTTTTTTCTTAGCTTTGAAACCTAGGTTAGATTAGTGATTGTGCAATCTGCTTGAGTTTCATTTGAGACAATCCAGAAGAACACAGGGCTTACCACCCGACTTTCCTCCCGTTACAAGAGAAGGTCCAATGGAAGCTACTAACCAAGGAGCTACAACTACTTCCCATGTGGAAGAGAATATAGTTGTAGGAAGTGGAGACCGATTCACTTCTTATACAAATCCCTTGGCTCAACAACATCCTGTCAGTGACACTTCTTTCCATGGTCCTATGGAAGGTCATGTAGATAGTCCTGTTCATCTGGATTATGGTCTAGATGCTCTGTTTTTGGGAACCTCTATGGGATAGGCCATTGCTTCATTTGGAGTGCGTAGGCCCTCTCCTGAACATCCTTCACATAGTGAAGAGGAATATAGACAAATTCAATTAGCTATTCAACGTGCACAAGATTTTCAAGAGAGAATGCAAAGACTAGATGCTATCTTAGCAACCCCAATCCCTCATAAAGACCCTATGTCAGCTCTTCTTCCCTGTAATATGAACCCTTGTGCAGACATATATCGTTCACTGGTCGATTCAATGAAACCTATTGATCCTGTTGAGACTCCACCCCAACCAGGTCAAAATTCTGATCCCATGGTTGCAAATGTTAGGTCGGTTTCTAGTCCTCCTAGGTCTTCTAGGGATGGGGGGCAACCTTCAACTCTAGTTGTATCAGTACCTTATAGTGTCAAGGGGCAACCCCCGGCATGATCTATGTTACCTTGTGGTGGAGTTGTAACTCATGGTAGACAGGCCTCTAATGCAAGCACATCCACG
>LPNX010957647.1:85653-132983 GCA_001517045.1 Pseudotsuga menziesii | reverse complement strand
TAATCTTGTACTTTTAAAATAAATTAAATTCATGAATGATATTTATAAGAAAAAAATATGTTAGTTATGCATATAAATTAAATTCATTTTTGTTTAATTCTATTTACAAGTTCAAGACAAATAAATGTTAAAGGACAATAAATTTTTTGGAATTTAGAATGAATCTTAGTCACATCATTCTAGAGTTATTTTATTAATTTTATTTATAGTCAATTTAGAAAAGTAACTCAACCATGGTTATTTATATTGTGCATAAAAAGTAGTGTAGGAGGTGAGTTGTCATATATGCCTACCCCATAAAACCCCTAACTCATAATATTTTAATATATCTTATATTTTTGTAGTACATCTCTTAGGAGGCCCATTTTTGACCTCAAATTCTCTCTAATGTTACATTCCTCCTACGAATATAGTTAACACTCCATTGAGTTCAAGCCAACCCTTAGGGGCACGACCTGTTGTTAGTCAAGCTTCCTGGGGGTATGGTTACCCAGCAAATCAAGTACCTGTAGGAAATATGAATTACCAATCTACCCTTACAGGCATGTCATCTACTAGAATTCCATATCCTGGAAATACTTTTACTCCATGGGGGCATCCCAACTAGTCCTACATGCCAACATTGGGAGGAATACCTATTCATAAAGCTAGAGGTTTCAAAGGACCACCATATGGAGGTCCTCCCCCCATGGCTCCTGGTGGTCCTGGGGCCCCCAAGGGCCGCCTTACAAAGGCCCTCCCCTCGAGGGGGCAGGTGGTCCTCCTCCTGGTGGTAGTAGGGGTCCTGGTGGTCCTAGAGTTTCTGCTGGTCTGCCTCCTAGTGGTTCGCCTCCTGGTAGTCCTCCCCTTGGTGGTCCTGGAGGTTTTGGTGGTCCTCCCTCTGGTGGTCCTGGAGGTCCTATTGGGCCTCCCTCTGTTATTCCCAATGGTCCCAGTGGCCCCGGATGTCCTGATGGTCCTGGAGGTCCTGGTGGTCCTCCTCCTAATCCTCCTAATTGCCCTGGTGGTTCTAGCAGCCCTAACCCTGGAGGCCCATCTTCTGAAGGTTCATCGTCTCATCATCCTTTTCAGCATCCTATGTATCAGTCCACTTACGGTCCTACTGGTGGTTGCATGTCACATCCCTGACCCTCCGATCAATGAAGAGGATGCTACAATGGTGTTAACCTTTCGGGAAACCAGCCCCATGAGCATGTGCATTCATAAAATGCTGAAATGCTGAAACAGAATGCTTTGAACTAGAACATGCATACATGATCATTTATCATACAGCGAAAGCAAACATACGTTCATATAAGCATTCTACATGTTCATCACATTCATTAACATAAAATATGATTACAGAAGTAAAATAGACAAGATTACTTATCTTATGAAGAACTCATCCCGCAACCTGCTATGTCGCTGCAACGTTCCACCCAACCATTTGCTAGTGTGCTCCTTCATCTCTCAGCAACGCTGCCACCCACGATCTGGGCATGATTCCCCAAGGAATAAGGAACAATCAGGCTTACACATATCCAAGGATACACAACACACAGCCAAGCTTAACACAGTTGGGTTTATCAGGCCATCAACAAGACAGCCAAGCCAACATGGTCAGGTTTATCAGGCCATCAAGGAGCTCGAAAAGGCTAAATATTAAGCTGTTGATCCCATTATAGAGCTAGGAACACCTACACCAAAACTAGCCTGACTTCTAAGACACCCACACACACCCAACACAAGGAATCAGTCCCTTCTCTACTACACAGTCCCTCAGGCCCTGACTTCCCTTCCAGTGCTATTCAGGGGTTGTGGAGAAGAAATCCAACCCTCTAGCTCTATCTGTGTGGTTTCCAAACACACTAGGTTTATCAAGCAACCCAAGCCCCCATCCCTGCTCCTAACACAGTCCGAAGACCAACCATTACACGCATGCAATCAATCAGTAGTTACAGTTTAAATAGGGAAAATGACTCCTGAGTCATTCTTGGCCCTATCATGGCCAAAATGACTCCCAAGTGAATTACAACAGTCCCAAAATGTATCGGTAAACACAACTCACAACATGGGGAAAACAACAGTCTGTCCTAGACAATGATGTCACTAGGAAAACTTACACAGACCACACTGGGGAAGAAAATACAGTCTCCCAACCTGTACATGAGGGAAACTTGCACCAGACCCCAAAATATAGAGGGAAAACACACCAGATTCCACTCAGTGGAAAAACGTGAATGACAACCGATAAGCGGCTCCCCTCCTGGTTGCGTGAGATCAAATAGAATAGATGCCTATGCATGAAAAAGAGCATAGTTTCATCCCCAAAATGTAAACAAGACCCCAACAAAACACAACGTAAGGGAGACCACAGCAAACCCTCAAATCAGTCTCTGAGGAAAGTATACACCCACACCATCTGCAAAATCTATAGAGGAAACTGAGTGAGTAAAATCAGGAAAATCCTGCGCATGAGAATGAGCAAGACTCCCGCTCCTGCGTGAGGATGAATAGACAAGGAAGATAATGGCATAGTGGAGTGAGTGGAAAGAAAGGCGTAGTCATTCTTCTGCCCATCATGAGGTTCAATTGCTGGTGGAGTGTGCAGGTGGGAAAGGACTGACAATCCTGCCACCCCCACTCCCAAACAATAACTGCCTCAACTATTCAGCAGAATGTTTAAGGTTGTAGCTGGATAAGAAAAGGGAAGTTGATCAATTCAAACAGGGTGGTGTCACATGGATTTTTCCCCCATAGCCCAAGGTTTGACAATTCCCCCCCCCCCCTATCCTTGTGAAAATCATGCCCCTTCTCAATTTAGTTGCCGCGAATGTAGCTGGTTGGGTTATTTAATTAAAGATGCATATTTACATGATGATAAAACTTGATGTGTATGCCGCATGCCCCGATATACCATCGGTGACAATTTTAACCCGAAACATAGCATAACCAATCGATGGTGGGGCCTTGGTCTGTAACTCCGTACCATGATTATTTACAATATATACATCATATACATCTAATGCAATGGGGTCAAAACTAGGGTGTTACATTTCCCTCCCCCTTCAATAGCATTGTCCTCAGTGCTTTACAAAATTGAACAAAATGCTACACTGGTATCGCCTCAGTGTTCCGCAGAATTGAACAAAAATGGATGTGCTAATCGCATGGCATCCTCCAGCTCCCACGTAGCCTCTTCAGGTCCATAATGCTCCCATTGCACCTTTACCTGCCCTATGGGCCGGTTCCGGAGCATTGTGACCTTCCTGTCGAGGATGCGCATTGGCTCGATTCGGAACTCTCCCTCGGGTTCCACCTGAATCACATCCCAATTTATCACATGGTTAGGATCATGTACATATCTCTTAAGCAAAGAAACATGAAAAACATTATGAGCTCTAGTGCTAGCAGGCAATGCAAGTCTATATGCAACTAGCCCTATTCTTTCAAGCACTTCAAATGGCCCACAATATCTTGGTGACAGTTTGGCACAACTTCCAAGCTTCAAGGAACTCTTCTTTGCACTCACTCTGAGGTAAACATGATCCCCAACACTGAACTCCCTGTTCACCCTATGCTTATATGCATAGCTTTTATGTATGTCCTGTGTTTCTTTCAGATTCTTCCTGATCTTTACAACCTCTTGCTCCATTTCCTTGAGCAACTCTGGTCCAAGCACAATCTTGTTCACTGGGTTATCCCAAGTCATAGGTGTCCTACACCTTCTTCCATACAAAGCTTCGTATGGACTCATCCCCAAGGATGCTTGTTGTCCATTGTTATAAGCAAACTCTACAAAGCGTAAGTAATCTTCCCACCTGGTTGGTTTGTCCATCACGTACATGCCAAGCATGTCTTCAAGCACCTGATTAACTCTCTATGTCTGCCCATGTGTTTGAGGATGGTATGCAGTTCTGAAGTTTATCTTTGTACCCAAATTTGCAAACAACCCCTTCCAAAAGTTGGAAGTAAACTTGAAATCTCTGTCAGAGACTATTGCCTTAGGAAACCCATGCAATTTGAAAATCTCCTTCATGAAGATCTTTTCAATGTCATTAGTATTATGCGTAGAATTAACCAGTATAAAATGCACTGCCTTTGTCAACTTGTCCACCACAACCATGATGGAATCATGTTGTCTCCAAGTCATCTGCAATCATGTAATAAAATCCATGGAAATAACTTCCCATTTCCATTCTAGAACTGGCAAAGGCTGCAACAAACCTGCAGGGTGTTGATGCTCAACCTTTACCTGCTGACATTTCATACACCTCGAAATGTACTCAACCATATCCCTTTTCATTCTTGTCCAAAAGTACTACTTCGTGGCTATAGCAATTGTCTTCTGATATCCTGGGTGACCAGAATACGGAGCTTGATGGTTTCATCCATAACAACTCTCCTCAAATCTGCTACATCTGGAATGTAAGTTATGCCTCTATAAGTGAGAAGTCCATCTTCTTCCAATTTATATCCCTCATACCTCTTCTCAAGACTTTGTTGTTGCAATTTGTCTTTCACCTACTCATACAATTCATCTCCAGTAGCATGACTAACAATCTACTGCCTCAAATCTGATTGGAAAATACTAACAGATGCCACATGCATTTCCTGCATCTTCCTACTGAGTGCATCAGCTACCTTATTTTCCTTTCCCTTTATGTGCTTGATTTCAAAATTAAACTCACATAAAAACTCCAGCCATCTTGCTTGCCTAGCATTCAGAGTAGGCTAATCAAATAGATACTTCAGTCCACAGTGATCTGTTCTGAGCTCAAATCTCCTACCCATCAAGTAATGCCTCCACATCTTGAGAGCATGTACTATGGCTGCAAGCTCTAGATCATGGGTGGCATAGTTCTTCTCATGCTCCTTCATCTTTCTTAACTCATAACATATCATGTGGTTGTCCTGCATAAGGACTCCTCCAAGCCCTTGTCCGCATGCATTGGTGCACATCACAAAATCTTTCTCTGAATCTGCAACCTTCAATACTGGTGCACTGGTGAGAAGATCCTTCAATCTCTGGAAACTTTCTTCACACCTCGATGTCCATTCAAATTTCATCCCCTTCATTTGCAAGGAGGTGATGGCATGTGCAACTCTGGAGAATCCCTCAATGAATCTCCTGTAGTATCCTACAAGTCCCATAAAATATCTTACATCTGTCACATTTCTTGGAGTAGGCCAATTCATAATGGCTTCAATCTTTTCAGGGTCCACAGATATACCCTCCTCTGAGATAATGTGACCCAAGTACTAAATTATATCTCTATATAAGTCACACTTGCTTAGTTTTTCATACAACTGGTGCTCCCTAAGCAATTGTAATGTCAAACTCAAATGCTCTTCATGCTCTTTCTTATTCTTAGAATAAACAAGAATGTCATCAAGGAAAACAAGAACAAACTTGTCCAAATATCTGCTGAAGACACTGTTCATAAGGCACATAAATGTAGCTGGTGCATTTGTGAGATTAAATGGTACCACTACAAATTCATAATGTCCATACCTTGTCTTGAAGGTTGTCTTATGAATGTCTTCATCCTTGATTCTCACCTGATGGTAACCAAACCTCAAGTCAATCTTGGAAAATACCTTTGCTCCTCTCATTTGATCAAAGAGGTCATCAATCCTAGGAAAAGGATATTTATTCTTCACAGTAACCGTGTTCAACTGTCTATAATCAATACACAACCTGAGTGTACCATCTTTCTTCTTTACAAACAGAACTGGTGCTCCCCAAGGAGACACACTCGGTCGGATATACTTCTTTTCCAACAACTCTTGCAGTTGCATCTTCAACTCTAGCATCTTCGGTGTACTCATCCTGTAGGGTGTCTTGGACACTGGTGCTACTCCTGGAAAAAGTTCAATTGTGAAATCAATGTCCCTCTTTGGAGGAAGCCCTAGAATCTCATCAAGAAACACATCCTTGAATTCCTATAACACTTGGTAGTCCTCCAACCTAGGAGTTTCATCTCCTATTACCTCCAAAATCTGAGCTGCATACAATTGGAAACCCTTCCTACAAAACTTCTTTAACTACATTGCTGAAACTTGCTATACTGAAATCACCTTTGGAATACCTTTCACAACTACTAGGTTCCCTTCTTCATTCATGCATTCGAAAGTCTTATTGTAACAGTCAAGCTTTACCCTGTGAGCTTCTAACCAATCCATTCCAATGAGAACATCATAGGAACCAAGCGATAGAACATTCACATCTACACAAGTGACCAATCCATCCATGACCAATGGACATTTCTCTACCACTTCACTGACCTTTCTCTTAGTTCCAGTGGCTAGCTGGACTAACCAAGATTTCCTATGCTTTACTTTCTGAAAAGCACAAATATCCACTAATCTAGGGGTAATGTAACTAAGAGTAGAACTAGGTTCAATCAAAATAGAAACAGATTGTTCAACAATATTACCTACTACTTCAACCACAACTGAATGGTGATCTACCTGACGGTCCTCCAATGCTACATAAATCCTAGGGACTGCCCTTGCTACTTGACCCACTATTTTTGCTTCTTGAATGTTATAAGCTGGCCTTGCTTGAATGTTATAAGCTGGCCTTGCACTCTCATTCTCGAGTGGAAATTTATGTGCATGTGGGGTCCTCCACATTTCCAACATTGAAGTGGTCCTCTATTCTGTTGTGGTTTCTTAGACTTTTCTCCTATCATTCCAACTGGTTTACTCGCAGCTTGAGATGGCTGCTTCTGCTGATTCCTGAAGTTAGAAGGTTTGAAACCTTTCTTTCTTTGGTCAAACTTCTCATTCTTCTTTTCCTTCCATGCCTTATAATAATTTGACTTACCTTTGCTTTGCTCATAGCAATACTTAGCCTTCCTTATTGCTTCTTCAACAGTTCTAGGTTCATAAAACTCAATTCTATCTTTGTAAGACTGAGGTAATCCACTCAGAAAACGCTAGACCTTCACTTTTTCATTTCTGATGTACCAGACATACCTCAACAGCTCCAAACACTTATTTGCATATTCTTCCATGGTCCATTGTCCCAATATTAGCTCATGGAACTCCTTAATATTGTCATCATAATACCTATCAGAGAGGTATTTCTGCTTGAAATACTTCTTGAACTGTTTCCACTTAAGTCTCCTTTCACTGATCCTCTTTACTTGCTTGAAGTGTTCCCACCAAATGGATGCTCTTCCATTCAAATTGAATATGGAAACTCTTGCCTTCATGTTTCCTGAATAATCATGCACTTAAAAGTACTTCTTTATCCCAAGAAGCCAAGCTTCAGCTTCTTGTCCAGTCTTTACCTCACCATCAAATGTAGGAGGTTTAGCTTTCTTAAATTCATCTCGAGAGCGATCCCTATGGTGCCTTCTTCTTTTCTTATAAGGAGATGAACTTGTATCCCCACTGGATACTTTAGAATCATATGATCCACTAGAAGTCCTTCTCCTTCTCCTAACGCTACTTTTACTACCTTCTGGCCTTGATGTACCCCGTCCAGAATCTATCTTTTCTATAAATCTACCAAACTCTGCAATATGGAAGCATTCAACTGATGCTGCTCTTCTTGGGCTTTAACCAAGGTTCTAATGGTGGCTGCAACCTCGAATGATGTCCCCTGGAATCTCCTTCCATTAGACTCTATGTCATCATTTCCATTATGAACATTTTCTCTCATGGCATCTTCTGCTCGCTCATAAGAATCCTGAGCATCATACCCATCATGGGTTCTCATGACTGAACCACCTCTGGCTTTACCACACTGTTCTCTCTGGAGTACTGCCTTTGGAAGTTATCTAAAGTTCTGCAAACGTGTTGTAGCAACTATTAGATGCATAATATTAATATAAGTCAAAATTACTTACCTTTCTTCTAGAAATTCATAAAACAACAATTATGTTAAAACACAGAATTTTCTCTATCTCATATTCAGCTTTGTGACCATGGACAATCTACTGAAATCTACTGAAAACCGACTGAAAACAGTCAAAAAGTGCTCGAAAACTACTGAGAACTTCTTCTGAAAAAGCCCAAATTTCCTTAGGCCCAATCGGACCTCTTCCCAGCTATTCTACCGACGCTATGGTAGTAAAATAAACTACACTTCCATTCTGCATCGGCGACCAAGTTGATTGTGCATCGGGTGCATAATCCTTTGAGCAGTCACAATGGCGGAAAGTGTTCTTACTTCAGTTTCCATGAAAAAAGTCTAGATTTCTGATCAGCAATCTGGTCCACTAACATTTTCCAATGGCCGATGATCTCGTGCCTTAGAGAAAAATTTGAATTTTCCTCTTGTTGTCTTCCTTTTCGCCGCTTGATCAGCTCAATCCTCTTCTTTTCATTGGCGAAATAGTTCCATCAGCAGCCGCAACGATGGCCCACCATCTTTGCTCTTCTTTCGATCGGTGGCACAATCTGCTGTGGCATAACCTGATCGGTATCGGCAGTCTCTTCTCGTCGGAAGACTAGTGCTCTAGGCTTCCGCAACAGCAGGTGCATGAACCACCAACTTCCGCCGATCCAACAGCTAACTATCGTCGATCACCGATGGCCTCAACACTTAGTCAATTTTTCAAAAACTTTTTCTCTTCTTCTAAATTTCGACAATTAAGTCACCTAACTCCTCCGCTCCTTATCGGTGCCTCGAACAACTAAGTTTTGACGACATATCGGCGGCCTTCGGCTGATTCCCTCCACAACTGCGGCTCCAGTTTCCACTGTTTTTTTCCAATGATTTCAACACTTAAATCAAATTTTGAAAATTTCCTACGGTCGGGAATCGGAACCACTAACACCGTTGCATCGGTGTTTTAGTCCCTACGGCAGCCGCAACAGCAGACTGACAAACCGCTAAATTCTTCCGTGGTGTCGGTGAACCCAACATCTATTTTCCTTCGACGATTTAAACACTTCAAAAAAATTTCCTACAATTTTCCCTCCAAGGGTCCTCCGTCAGGTGTGCTTCCACCTAGCTCTCCGCTACATCGAAAGTCTGTCCCACTAAGTGTTCCGATGGACTGACAGTTCAAACACTTAGACAAATTTGTGAATTTTCCAGTCATTCATTGATTTCTTCTGGGCAGAAATAAATCCTACCTCTGTCACTGCATATTTCATGGCTCATCCAAGCCCATGCTGCAACATGAGCTCTGATACCACACTGTCACGTCCCCAACCCTCCGACCGACGAAGAGGACACTACCATGGCGTTAACCATCCGGGCAACCAGCCCCATGAGCATGTGCATTCATAAAATGCTGAAATGCTGAAACATAATGCTTTGAACTAGAACATGCATACATGATCATTTATCATACAGCGGAAGCAAGCATACGTTCATACAAGTATTCTACATGTTCATCACATTCATTAACAAAAAATATGATTGCAGAAGTAAAATAGACGAGATTACTTATCTTATGAAGAACTCATCCCGCAACCCGCTGCATCGCTGCAACGTTCCACTCAACCATAGGCTAGTGTGCTTCTTAATCTCTCAGCAACACTGCCACCCCCGAGCTGGGCATGATTCCCCAGGGAATAAGGAACAAGCAGGCTTACACATAGCCAAGGATACATAACACATAGCCAAGCTTAACACAGTTGGGTTTATTAGGACATCAACAAGACAGCTAAGCCAACATGGTCAGGTTTATCAGGCCATCAAGGAGCTGGGAAAGGATAAATGCTAAGCTGGTGAGCCCATTACAGAGCTAGGAACAACTACACCAGAACTAACCTAACTTCTAAGACACCCACACACACCCAACACAAGGAATCAATCCCTTCTCTGCTACACAGTCCCTCAGGCCGTGACTTCCCTTCCAGTGCTATTCATGGGTTGTGCAGAAGAAATCCATCCCTCTAGCTCTATCTGCATGGTTTCCAAACACACCAGGTTTATCAAGCAACCCAAGCCCCCATCCAGTCTCCCAACACAGTCAAAAGACCAACCATTGCACGCATGCAATCAATCAGTAGTTACAGGTTAAACAGAGAAAACCACTCCTGAGTTTTTCTTGTCCCTATCATGGCCAAAACGACTCCCAAGTGAATTACAACAGTCCCAAAACGTATCGGTAAACACAACTCACAACATGGGGAAAACAACAGTCCATCCTAGACAACGAAGTCACCGGGAAAACTTACACAGGCCACACTGGGGAAGAAAATACAGTCTCCCAACCTGTGTGTGAGGGAAACTTGCACCAGACACCAAAATACAGAGGGAAAACACACCAGATTCTATTTTGTGGAAAAATGTGAATGACAACCGATAAGCGGCTCCCCTCCTCGCTGCATGAGATCAAACAGAATAGATGCCTGTGCATGAAAAAGAACAGACTCATGTCCCCAAAATGTAAAGAAGACCCCAACAAAACACAACATAAGGGAGACCACAGCAAACCCACAAATCAATCTGTGAGGAAAGTATACACCCACACCATCCGCAAAATCCATAGAGGAAACTGCGTGAGTAAAAGCAGGAAAATCCTGCACGTGAGAATGAGCAAGACTCCCGGTCCTGCGTGAGGATGAACAAACAAGGAAGAGAATGGCGTAGTGGAGTGAGTGGAAAGAAAGGCGTAGTCATTCTTCTACCCATCGTGAGGTTCAATTGCAAGTGGAGTGTGCGGGTGGGCAAGGGCTGACAATCCTACCACCCCCACTCCCAAACAATAACTGCCTCAACTACTCAACAAAACGTTTAAGGTGGTAGCTGGATAAGACAAGGGAAGTTGAGCAATTCAAACAGGGTGGTGTCACAAGCATTTTTCCCCCATAGCCCAAGTTTTGACAATTCCCCCCCCTTATCCTTGTGAAAATCATGCCCCTTCTCAATTTAGTTGCCGCGAACGTAGCTAGTTGGGTTATTTAATTAAATATGCATATTTACATGATGAAAAAACTTGATGTGTATGCCACATGCCCCGATATACCATTGGTGAAAATTTCAACCCGAAACATAGCATAACCAATCGATGGTGGGGCCTTGGCCTTTAGCTCCGCACCATGATTATTTAAATATATACATCATATACATCTAATGCAACAGGGTCAAAACCGAGGTGTTGCATTCCATTCCTTATCAATATTACCAGTATGTTGAACTAAGTCGTCGGTTACCTTTCCTAGCAACTTTGGACTTGCCTGATTTGTCCAAATTGATCAATGACCCCATCCAACACAATTCTTCATGGCTTCCCATTCCAGTCAATTCACCATCGGATATTTCGAAATTTGATGGTAAGCAGGGAGATGATCCAAAAAATCATGTTATGAATTTTCATCTATGGTGTTCATCTAATTCCTTGATGGATGATTCTATTCGATTAGGACTCTTCCAGTGCACTTTGACTGGAACAGCCACGAAGTGGTACATCGAACTTCCACGACACTCGTTTGTGGATTTTAGTGCTTTGGAAATTGTTTTCCTCATGCACTTTCAGATACCCATCTGATATGAAATGGGTACAGACCTTTTAACCTATCTGCGTCAAAACACTTCCACACACATTTCAGATCATATTCATGAGTGGAGAAGGCTGAGATGGCTCATTAAAGCTCCTATCCCAGACTAACTCTTGGCTGATTGGTTTATGAAATATTTGTTGCCACCCATTTCCCGAGATGTGGCTATGGGGGATTTTTTGACTGAAGAGCAAGCCATTATTCATGCACAGTATCTAGACTTGGTCTATTCCCAGTCTGGAACTTTGTATAACCTCATTCCTCAAGCTCCTCGACCCAGCACTGACCCGGCTAAGCCACCTACAAAAACTCCTGTTGATGGGGTTATTGGTTGAATCCAACCCTCATTAATGGTCAAAGATGCCAAACAACCCAATCCTTCCACTCCTGCTCCTTCCAACCCTATGGTTTCCGCCGAGGTGAATTCTATTCAAAGTATGCAATCATTCGGTAATAAGAAGAAAGGAAAAGGTAAAAACAAGAAACCCAGAAACCAACAGGAAAACCCCAAACCTACGGCCCCGGAGAATGAAAATAAAGGAAAAAGGAAAGCTAAGTATCCCTACCTATTATGTGGTGGTGATCATTTCATGAAAGAGTGTCCTCGATGTGATAAAATTAATAAATTTTTAAAGAGTAACCTCACACCGACAGTTCTCACTGATCCTTTTCCTTTTCAGCAACAACTGGTAGACCACATGTCTAACCAGGGAAATTCTAGTTCCACAGAGGAAATTTGAATGATGTCATCAGATACTATTAATCTAACAACTTGAATTCAGTCATATGACAAACTGGATGAGAAGAAAATTGAGAAACCTTCTCCTAATAAAGCTCCTTCTACTGGTGCTCCCACATCCTCATCCAATGGTCCCCTAATGATTGAGAAGCCTAATCTCGACATGATTTTGTGTCTGCCCAAGAGTACTCTTAGGAAGGTTGTTTTTAACCCTAATGCCCAAGCTGCACAGTTCTATAATGTTGTAGAATACCTAGCTCAGGCACCATGTGCAATGTCTACCTTATAAGTGCTCCAAAGTTGTCCCACACAACGCAAAAACTTATTAACCGCTTTGGGAGCCATGGACCTGAGTGACATGAATCTAATTCATTTCAATCTGGAGAACCTTAAACCTAGATTACCCCACCATTTGTATTTTCAATTCATAACTAGAGTAGTTGGGAAAAAGGTCTTTAGGACTGTTCTAGATGAAGGTGCTTCAACCTCTGTTTTGTCTTTGTCCCATTGGAAATCAATTGGCTCTCCCAAGCTTGTAAAATCACCAACAACACTAAAATCCTTTGATGGAAGAGGTTTCCATCCCTATGGTCTCATGCCAACCCTTTCAGTTGAGTTGGGAGGAAAAACTATTTCCATTCAAGTGGAAGTAGTGGATGCCCCATTAGACTACAATCTTCTCTTAGGGAGAAACTGGTTTTACGCTATGACTGTTGTCGCTTCGACGGTATTTAGAACCCTCCAATTTCCGCATTTGGGAAAGATTGTAACAATTAATCAACTTGATTTCTGTACGTCGAATGTTACCACTCCTACAATGAATAATATCCCTTTGCTAGGTCAGTACCCTCCTCCTTACCAGTCGATTGGGGTAGGGATCTTGAAAGACTCTGCCCTCATGGGCATGTTTTCGTCAACTCCTTCTAGCACAGAAACGGCAACAGTCAATATGATCTCTTCATTTAATTATGATCCTAATGGTAAATGAGTTGTTGAGACATCCTCCCTCAGCCAGCATGAAGCAGTTTATGATGCCATCCAGTATGTTTCCTATCTTCCTACGGATGATGTTCATCTGGTGGCTTCAGTTCCTTACCACCTACCCTACTAGTTAGAACCTTCACTTCCTACTCTGGATTATCTCTCCCAGACTTTTCCATCAGACGATTCTATTATAAAGATTATGAACACGAGTACATCCATATGGGAGGATCACCATCACAGATCTTTGTTCCTCCCCAATACCAGCTCGGCAGATAATGATTTTGTATCTCTCTTGGGTACTGATAGTGTCGACAATCCGCAAACACCTGTCTTGTTCCAAGATTCTGAGTCTAAAGGCAATTTATGCAACATTTCCAAAATGGTTCCAATCAACATATCAGTCAAGTCTGGAACTATTGAACATGTTCACATAGGGAAAAATTGCTCAATAGATGAAACTGAAGAGTATAAAACACTTTTTAAATAATTCTGAGATATTTTGCCTGGTCTTATGAAGAAATTCCTGGGATAGATTCATCCATTGTATTCCATGAGATCAAAACTTATCCTACAGCCAGACTGGTTAGGCAGAAATTGAGACAAGTCCATCCGTGAAAGGCTGCGGCTATCAAAGCCGAAGTCGAAAAACTTCTGAAGGTAGAATTTATCTATCCTGTACCGCTAACGGAATGGGTATCGAACATTGTTCCTATGAACAAAAAGCAGGGTGCTATTCGAGTCTGCATTGATTTCTGAGATTTGAATAAAGCTTGTCCCAAGGACAACTTTCCAACTCCACGCATCGATCAGATTATCGATAACTGTGCTAGGAGTGTCATCTTCTCATTTATGGATGGATTTTCTGGCTACAATCAGATTGAGATATTTCCCGTTGATCAGCATAAGACGACATTTATATGCCCATGGGGAACCTTTTCCTACAATAAGTTACCTGTTGGCCTTAAGAATGATGGGGCCACATTCCAACGTGCCATGTCCTATGTGTTTCATGACATTAAGAACATTGTGGAGCATTACCTTGACGATCTCCCTGCACACTCATAGCTATGGGAAGACCATCCTTGACATCTTAGAGACATTTTCCTGAGATGTCGCTATTACAAGATATGGTTGAACCCACACAAATGTGTTTTTTACATTGAGACGGGACGTCTCTTAGGCTTCGTAGTCTCGCTTTACCTGCCCCAACCAACCTGCTTAAAATCCAAATTTTGCAAGGGAAGGAAAAATTTCTTTGTCATTTTGTTTGTAACTTCACTGAGAAAAGGCATGGTTATATGTATCTCCCTAAGAAGGACACTCCATTCTTCTGGGATGACCAAGCCTAGCAAGCCTTCAATAATCTCAAACATGCACTGACTCATTCACCCTTCATACACCCCCTGGATTACTCGAAGTATTTTCTCTTGTATGTTGTTGGCTCTACTACTACTATTGGAATGGTTTTAGCTCAAGAGGACTAGGACGGCCCAGAACACATCATTTATTATGCCAGTAAGATTCTTCTAGATTCCAAAACTTGATACTCACGTGTAGAGAAGCTAGTATTAGCTATGGTCATTGCTGTCTAAAACTTTCGTCACTACATCCTGCTTCGCACCACTAATGTACTCCCAGAGCAAAACCCTATGTACTAAATCCTGACTCGTCAGGTGCTAGGGGGCAAATACTCTCCATGGATTGTTATCCTACAGGATTTTGATCTTGAATTTGCCAAAGCTACTTCAAAGAAGTCGTTAGTTTTTACCGAGATTGTGTGTGATCTTCCCTATGCTTTAATGGATTCTGAGCCCAATGATTCATTCCCGGATGAATTTATATTCCTAATAAGCACAACTAACCCATTGTATGGAGATTTAATCATTTATCTCTAGACATAGCATTTTTAGCCTACTATATCTCGTGAGGATCATCGGTGCATTCGTCACCACATAAAGTACTATATTATCCTCAATGATACATTGTATAGACATGGTATAGATACCATTCTCCGATGATGCCTCACCCATACCGAGGCTGAACAAGTTCTTAATGACTACCATTCAGGGGCATGTGGCAGTCATCTTTTTGGGATGGCTACAGCTCACAAAATCCTACGTGTTGGCTATTTCTAGCCTTCTATTTTTAAAGATTGTCATGAGCCTATTAAGAAATGCCCACCCTATCAACACTTTTAGCCAAAAAAGCACACCCACCCTGCTCCGTTACACCCCGTCATTGCCATTGGCCCTTTCACCAGATGGGGGATAGATTTCATGCATTATAAGCCTACCTCAGTCGAGGGGCATGGTTACATCATAGCAGCTGTGGATTATTTCACTAAGTGGGTTGAGGCTATGCCTACATATGCAGAGGATGGTAAGACTACCGCCCTCTTCCTTTTTAACCATGTAATATCTAGGTTTGGAGTTCCTCAGTATATTGTCACTTATAACGGATTACATTTTCGGAATCAAATGATGGTAGAGTTAAGTGCTAAGTTGGGTTTTCGCCATGAAAACTCAACCCCCTATTATCTGCAAGCTAATGGTTAAGTTGAGGTCATTAACAAAGTTTTTAAAACTATTCTACATTGGATGGTTGGATATCACAAATCCAACTAGAACCAAACTATCTTCTTTGCTCTTTGGGCTTATAGAACTTCAGTGAAAACAACAACTAGTTTTACACCCTTTCAATTAGTATACGGACTAGAAGCTGTCCTACCTATTCAGTGTCAGATTCCGTCTTTGAAACTCGTTGTTGAACTTCTCCCTAATACTTCTACCGAGGAAGAAAGGTTTTTATATTTAACCAACCTTGACGAAACTAGACAAGATGTTGCCTTGGTTAATGAGGCACACAAGAAACACATCAAGGTGCAATACGATAAATCTGTAGAACCTTGTGTATTTAATGAAGGTGACCTATTCCTAACTTATGATCAGATACATGACAAGCTAGGAAAAGGGAAGTTTGAATCAATGTGGTATGGTCCTTTTATCGTTTCCAAGGTTTTAGAAAAAGGGGCCTTTGGAGCTCGTGGATTATGATGGAATCCCCTTCGAGCAACCCCGCAATGGGTTGTACCTGAAGAGTTACTATGCCTAGACCATTCATGTATGGTACCTTGTATGTATGTACATTATTTGAATTTTTAGTGTGTTTTGGTACTTTCAATATGGTTTTGAGTTTAATGTCTAGACTGTTTATACCATGTTTTGGTTATGCAGATCAGATGGCTTTTATGGCTTCGTCGATGGTGCTTGCTGCCATACCCTGAACCTTGCCGCAGTTGCTTAGGTTATGTATTCCCCTGCACACTATCTAGTGAGTTCAGGAGAAGTTTGTATTGGTCCTGCTACCAACAATATTGCCAAGTATGAAGCAGTCATAGGTATTTTGACTGAGGTTGCATCCCGAGACATTCATGATTTGGTAGTGTTCATGGACTCGCAATTGGTGGTTTGTCATTTAAACTAGGTTTACACCATTAGAAATGATATATTACTCTATCTCTATCGAAGGGTACTTTTATTAGAAAGGTCATTTAAAGTCATTACTTATAGGCATATCCCTAGGGCAGACAATGCAGTTGCTGATTCATTGGCAAATTATATCCTAGACTGGTTCATAACCATATTGTAAACAAACAATTAGGACATATAAAAACTCATGTAAATGCATTTCCCATTTGAAGCATAAACATCAGAGGAAAAATTCTGTTTATATATATATATATATAAGTGTTTTTACAAAAATAGGTTATGAGACCTCATCTGAAGCACTCTAGATTTCAGGCAGCACAAAATCATACAAAAAATCTAAAGCTACGATAGCTTTCAGTGATACATCATGTAAGATCTAGTGATGCTCATGGTAGCACATAACATCTCGCACTACTCTACATAGCAGACGGTTGAAGTAGCTTAGCACTCCTACTGTGTGCCTCTGATAGTGCATCGGGAGATCATCAATGGATGCATCGGGTATGTCCAAAGTTAACCTCTCTAGGTTCTCCTCCATCTCTCCCATAGGGTCATCGCCTCATTGAACAAATCGAGCTCCCACTTGTCTATCCAATGGGGATGATCCCCCAGGTCGCGCAGCTCCTACATCTACATGAAATTTTCAGGTCTTGTTACTATACATAAAAAATTAAAAACATTAAAAGACAAAAAACACAAATATCCATCTTAGGGTTTTGTTTCTTACCCATGTCTCCCCACTGTCTGCCAGGTGGAAGTGGTAGGTCAAGGTCACCCCTAAAATCAGTGCCTGCATAAGCATAATCCTCAACCATGAGGATCTGGTCAGTAAGCGATCAGAAGAATGGAGCCCTGAACTTCACCTTCCCTCTGCCTTCTCCTGTGCGGGCCATGATCCTGACCCACCTTAGTATATGAGGGTCTCTCACCCTCAGCTCAGTAAAAACCACTTGGGGTCTCAGCTGAGGGATCTGCTAAAAAATGAAACAGGATAAGATAGAACCATAGCCAAACTATTTTAGTTTTCCCTGTCGACACTTGGTCAGCTGGTTTTTAAAGACCGGTAGCAATGCCTCCCCCTAGTTGAAAACTGTAGGTGCCATAGCCTCTATCGCATACAACATATGTGTCCTAGAAGCCTAATGAGTCCCTTGGATCCCAACCAGCCTCTCCATGGTAACAAGAAGAGTGCAAAGAGGAAGATCCACTACTTCCTTGATGGGAATATTCTTCCCTGAAGTTCTAGCACCAGGAATGCAATGGCGGTCAATCAACTCCTGAGTAATCACGTCCCCTCCACAAGAACTAGTCAATGAAATCGGGGCACCCCGTCTCGACAATCCAGTCAAGAAGTAGATGTATTCTACCTCAATGGTCAATACATGTGCCCCCACCTTGAAGTATTGTTGTTCTGGGTTCCACATATGGAGTATATACTACAGCAATCTCTCATGAGACACCATACTAGGTGTGTGGAAGAACTTGAGGAGGCTGCAGTTTCTTAATGTGGCTCTACATCCCGCATTTCTTTCAGCAAGGGAATCATCATCATCATGCTATTGTTCCTTCCATATCACCATTTTTTACCGCTGAAAACCTGCCAAAAACCATTAATGGGCTAGTTAAAAACATATCCAATCATCAAAATCAATTAAAAGCTTGTTTTTTTTCCTATCCATGCATTTTCCCCAACTCACGGTTGGCACTACCTGAGCTCTGTTTGCATAGAGCGGTGGCACTACCTAAGCACAATGTTATGAGCATGGTTCTCATAGTGCATCGCCTGTCCCGTAAGGGGCAGGAGCGGTGCCTGCATTTTAAGTTTAGGGCCTGCCTAAAATGGCCAAAAACCCTCCTAAAATAAAAAATAAATGCTTGAAAGTGAAAGCTTAGGGTTTTGTCATTTACCTGGCTCTAACGACACTAAAATCGGACGGTTGGATCTCCCATAACCAGCAGCTGAAGATCTGGTTCAAAGTTGCTCCAAAATGCTCTTGACTAGTGGTAAATAGTGAAATATTTTGATTTTTACTATTTGAAATGACTTTTATATCTATTATAGGGTTTTTTAATGTCATTTTAATATTTTAAAATCGTTATCATTATAAAATCCATCCATATGACTCATTAAATGTCATTTTTCAAGAAATTAATGTTGCTATTGAGTTTTTCAAGGGTAGAAATGAAAACAGTAAAAATCTATGGGAAGTTTGTTTTTGACTTTTTCGTACTTCCTTAAAATGGAAAAATTCCTCAAGCGTTTGTTTCGATACTTTGGTCACTCTCTCAGAACTCAGTATCAAAGTTTCGAGTCTTTTTTCTGATTCTTTTTAGGCTCGTAAAATTGTTCATCGTTAAAAAGAGACCTAACAGAGTCTCCTTTAAGATCTTTTAGGACTCCCTAAATATGAAAAGATTGTCGAGTACTTATCATCTTCATACTCGTAAAATTATTTGAAGATTCGTCTCTCCGACAGTAGGTTATCTCTTTTTCGGTTCAGATAGACTATTTTACAAAAAAGGGCCCTTTGGAGTTTTCTGTTGTCTTCGTTCAGACTCTCTAAATATGAACGATGCCGAGTTTGCATTCATTGGACTTGTTAAATTAAACACTGAGAGACCCTCTTTTGGGATCAAACCCCTCTTTTCTCAGGTTCATGAAATATATGGGAATAGACTTGTCTTGGGATGAGCTTAAATGAGTGTTTGTTACCCTCTTTGAACTCGTAAAAACAAAAAGAGGCACTCATCAATCATGATGGGGGAATTAAGGGAAGGAAATCATTTTGCAAATCCAATGGCAGTTTTTTGTCACCTTTGAACATGGCACTTGTCTTCATATCATTCAGTTAATTGGGTATTCAACTGACTTACAAGTCGATTGCATTGTCAACTATCGCATTGTGTGTCTGTCTGGTCTAGTCATGCTACCAAGTCTTTTGCCGTGCCGCTCAATGTTCAAAGGAAGAAAGAAGTTTACCTCTATAGTTAAAATAGCCTTTGTGTCAGTACTTTGGGTCAGTCCTATGGTTACATTATCTATGATATTCCAAAACTTTGTTCCAAGTTTTGTCTCTTCAATGTGGGATTCATCATGGCCCTCCTTCGACGAGACTATTCCTATCGACATCAACTCATCATCCAGGAAGTAGTCTTAGAATCAAGTTTAGTACCTTGAGATCAGTATTCTTCAATGACAGATTCTCTCGCTATCGACAAAGGTTCACATCATTGGCCTTTGATCGAAATACTCTACTGGGTGTTCGACACCAAGACATCTATTCACACTCAGTAGATTGTACTAGGGTACCTTGGGAATCATTGACATCAATGGTGATCTCCCTCGCACTTGTTAACGGTTCACCTCATTGACCGGTAATCCAGTGGTTTCTACCATGTTCGACTTTAGAACATTGTAATCACATGGATAGAATCGTACTTTATGGATGGAGCAACCGAATCCGGTTGTCCGTTAGTGGAATCCAACTATCATTGTAATAATGAAATATGAATAATAATAATAATATATTGGATGATAGATAAAATGTACAATAAGCTCCCCTTTTATATGGCTTGAGCCAACATAGTGAAGGGTTAAACCCTTTCACTAGTAACCTAATAGTCTAATTAATATTGTATTTTATATTTGTTACATTGCCACTCCCTTTAAGGAAGCTTTGTCCTCAAAGCTTAAGTGTTTTCCTAGTGTCGTTCTTTATTCTAACTCGATGTCAGTATTAGAATCAAATGAGGTCTCTTGTGCAGAGACTTGCACTTCCTTTTCATTGATGATTTTCCACTGTATTGTCTCATTGTTCCTACATTTATGACCAGGGGTCCAACCATCACCGCATCGACGACATATGTTTTTCTTCTTTTTATTTTTATTATCAAAGTAACCGTTAGATGACTTTGATCTATTTTCCATTTCATAGGCGTATGATTAAGGTTTGTGTCATTGATGGTCGGGAGACCAATTATATGCATAGTACCTAAATTGGGTCTCTTTTTCTTGTCGATAATGGATATCGCCTTTTGTTTTTATTCCTTCCGATTTGCGTTCTCCAGCTTTTGTTTTACATCTTGCTACTTCTACGTTAGGTATGTCATGTAACTTTAACTCTTTTTGGAGGTGTGATTTAAGACCTCCTAAATAGGTTTTGAGTTTTTTTCTTTTCAGACAACCCAAATACTCGTGTTGATAAGGATTCCCATTGATGAGTGAATTCCTCAACGTTTTCGACTTGCTGCAGTCTAGTAAGTTTACTAAAAAATTCATCTTCTTTGATTCCTTGAAACCTATTTAAAAAATCATTTTTGAACAAGTTCCAAGTGTAGGTAAAATTATCTCTCTTCCACCATAAGTACCAATTATAGGCGTACCCTTCCATATGCATTGACACATATTTCACCTTCTCCTCATCAGATTGAATGTTGTAAATGTAGAAGTATTCTTCTGCTTTGTTTAACCAATAAACGCATTGGTCTTCACTCCCATTGTATTTCGACAACTCTATTTTTTACTTAGGTGGGTACACTTTGTAAGGACGACATTGATTTCCTTTTGCCTTATGGTTTGATGGTGGCTCGGAACTAATGGATGATGAAAGTGACATATCTGAATTGCTTTGTTGTTCGCGGTGATTTTCAGTTTTTCTTTTCTCTACTATTTTACTTATAGCATCTATTTTATTGTTTAAACATGCCTCCATATCTGGCAGTACTTGTGTTTCTATCTCTTGCTTAAGCGTCGCTTTGTTAATCTTTATTTCTTTTTGCAATTCTTCTTGATTCTTTGCAAGTGTTTCCTGGGTGGCAACATGAAATGAGGCATCTAGCATGTGTGGATCATTGACTTGACCTAGACTGAGTATGAGCCTTTGTAACATCTCGATTAATGTATTATGGTTATGTGTCATGGTGCTCATGTTCTGTGTTAAGGTGTTTATGTTTTGCGTTATGGTACTCATTTTGTCATCCACGTCTTTTTGTTTTTCGTTCAGGATGTCAAATTTGTCGTCGAGCCTTCTTTCTAGTACCAAAACAAGATCGCTTTTGAGTAATGTATTGTTATTTTGCATCTTTTCCTTCAAGCCTTCTTGGTTATCGACAAGGGACTTGATGTCCTTGTCCATTTTTTCGATCTTCTCTTTCAGTTCCTCCATGGTCTTGGACCTTGTATGCGGAGGTGTGTATTTCCACGCTATTTTGGATAATAATATATCAATTAATTAATTAATTAATATTATTATTATTATTATATATTTTTTATAAACTATATAATAATTTGTATATAGTGTCAAAATCCCAAAATTTCATAAAAATTTAAAATTTTTAAGATAACATAAAATGTCTGAATACGCAGTTTACTAACTGCTAGCGATTAGCGAAAAATGAAACAGTCTAACATTTAGTATTAATCAGTTTCATATTACGATAACTAATGCATCTTTCATTTTCGTAATGTATATAAGATTGACCTGCATTCAACTTTCTTTCAGTTTTACTAACAAGTTTACTTTTGGCAAGTAGGTGAAATCTATCTTTGAAGACTTGGGCTTACTTAGCATTTATGCTAACGTAGATGGACTGCTGGTTCTTATAGGTTCAACAGGTAACAATCGATCAAGTAGAAGTTAATTCATAAGGTAGCAAGAAGTAATTATGTTGCATGTTAATATGCTAGTAAATAAACTGATTATTCTTAGCAAGCTCTGATGAGGTAACGTATTGTTTTCTTTAGACTTTGTTTTTCTCAGACCATATTTAAGTTCAGATATAAATATCGTTATCTTTATTCCACTTAGCAAAGCAAAAGATATTTACAGTGAGCTTAGATCTCATGTTCTTCGTCTTACATTTACTTCTATTTTAATATGCTTATAATGCCAATGTTATATTTATCCGTACTGCCTTATTTGTGACAGCTTACACCAAGGTCGAGCCTTGTGAATGTTCAATTGTCATGGTTTAAATACCTTTACTCTTGTAGTCAAATGACACATATTATAACTATTCTAAACCATTGGTTTCAAATAATAAAGTTTGAACTTCAATATAATATGTAAATACTTTATCTTCGTTTTGCAAAGTATACATATTGATTGTTATTTAGAAAAGTTCTAAAGTGTGGTCGACTTTGGGATTGTTCTAAAGACAAGGTTGTTACAACCTTACCCGATGGTCAATGTTATGAAATCATCGTTAATCAAAATACAATCCTCGAAACTATCGTATACAATGATATAGTTTTTGTGTTATCATTGGTGAATAATATATATACGCACTCCATAGTCATCGCATAGTTTGTTATTATATCATTGTATTAATAATTCGATGATTGGAAACATAGATGACTATAGACCAAACCCATGCGTGGTTGAAAGATTTGGAGGCACGTGGATTGCTCCCGTCCATGCATTGGCGACTTAAAAGGGCTGGAAACCCTATTCTCTTGTCATTTGTCTCCAAGGGTTTTGTTGGCCTGCAGGATGCTCTATGTGATTGTCTTGGCGGCCATTAGAGGTTGTTTCTCTGTCTTTCTTACTCTGTGGCTCATATTTGTTGCTATGAGGTTTCAATACTCAGTCTTTGCTTGCAAACCGTTGAGCTTGTGAACCCTACTGCTCGAGTGGTTATTCGTTTATGTGTTTGGCTCTTGGCCTGTCAATAGTTTTAGCTCTGCTCTTCTCGTGGCTTGTCACGGCTCTGTAATACCTAAGCTTATTGACCCCATCTCCAATCCAGGGCTAGCGTAGGGGTTTATATCCTTCTCTGCATAAACTACTTAAGCTGATAACAGCTTCGTCAATGCTCAAATTCTTCTTCTTGCTTGCAGGTAAGTACAACTTAGTTTTTAATATGAATAACTCGCTATTAAATTGTTATTACAGTTAGGTTTTGAAATAGAGACTGAGATTTGTACTAACACACAGTAATGTGCTCTTTCCAGGAACTCGTGACAGCTCTAAAATTTAGTGATGAGGAAAACATTGGTTGGCTTCAATGGACTCGTGGCCCCAACAGGTAATCCCTCAGTTCAAAAGTGGGTTTACCCTACTTGTAAAGAGGGTTGTTGAAGATGAAACACAGTGCTTGGAAGCCTGTCTAGATTCTTCATTAGATAGGAGGTTTTAATAAGTTGTTTTCCAGTTTTTATTTACAAACCCTCACTATGATGTTGGGTAATACCGACCTTTGAGTTGTGTTATGTATTTTGGTTAAGTTTTTAGCCTTACGGCCCTGCAATGTAATACCGTTGGTTTTTAAAAAGGATTTTAACTTCGAGCTCTGTCTCATTTTTGAAATGATTTTGTAACCTTGTAAATTATGATACTGTGTAATTAGGGTTTTTCCTTCTTCAACTGTCAGTGAAGAAAATTATTGTTTAAGATATCTTTTGTAAGTAAATATTGTTAAAGTGAATACTGTAGACCAATCATAATGTAAAATTTATAGTTTTATACTTACCTATCAAGAATATAAGAGTTAGGGTTTAATGGAAAGAAAACCATGTATAAAATATATTCTTAAATTAATTAATACTTAGGCATTGTTTCTTGTTGCTTCAGTTTTGCTAATACAAGTGTATGGTTGTTTATTAACCTATTAACTGTATATTTATTTACTTGTTTATAAAAGTTATTTGTTTTAAGAAAAAGACTGTAAACAGTCTACAGTATACACCGTAATCTTCTTGTAAAGTTTTTTTACATATTATCAATGTAAACGGACTAAAACTTAAATAAATTAAATTATAATTAAATAATTTAAATGTTAGGTTTTCGACCCTCGGGTTTTTCCTTCGCAAGTTATAAGCCTGTTTAGTAAATATAAAATAGTTTCTAAATATGTAAATTCTTAGTTTTATATTATTTAATGTTTAGATCTACATTTGTTTTTATTTACTATTCCGCAACATAGAATTTATTCAGAGCTCTATTAAGAAATAGAAGGTAAACTCTATAACTTTGTGTACTTTTCATAAATGAAGGATTTATAAAATAACCCTAGTATGGTTTATATTAAGTAATAGTTTAAGATTTAGTTGATAGTTTTAAAAGATAAACTGCGTGGTTTAAAAACTTGTTTATATACTTAACTGCATACTATTACTGTAACTCTAATGTAGTTTTACTGTTTCTTTTCTGCATTTTTATTTAGTTATACTAAATAAAAACAGTAAACACAAATAAATCATAACCCTATTTTTCCTCCATAATATTTCAAACATTGAGATAAATTTACTCTGCTATCTACAAATACACCATCCTATCTATTATTTTCATTCTCTTATCTACTTAAAGCATTCTATCTATGCTAGACTACGACTTGGTTTCCAGGTGTGGAAAAACACAATTTAGAAATTTATTTTCATTTTAACACATTATCCTCTAAATCCATTCCATTTCTATAACAATCTAATAAGAATAATAAATCTAACATTTCTCAAACTCTATTGTTAACATTCATATAGCAGTTTAAACTAAGATTTATTTAACTAACACAGTAAAATAAAATAACACAGAACCTGTTGAGGACAGACGACAACAACTTTAGGAGGTTGTTCCTCCCTACCAATCTCCTGGAGAGCGCTCAAACAACGCTTCCTTAAGACCCCCGAGCCTGTTCCTGGTCTTCTTGGCTGAGAAATGGTCGAGAATGCAAATAGTAGAACCCTCTATCAACTGACTAGCTCAATACCTCAGTAAAATACTCTGCTCTCAGCAGTATGATCTTCAACTTAAAAGCTGCACTAAATCAATCAGCAGTTATCCCCTCAAACACTTTCCAAATTTCCCTTCCATTGAATTTCTTTGAAATACATTCATTCAACCTGAATGATCACCTCTCTAGAATGAGCATCCTCAGCTCTCTTCAATGGGAATTTTTATAAAGATTGCCTAGGTCTTTTGGGTCAGTTTTCATTAATTGAGCCACCTGCTCTGAGTCTACTTTCTCAGGGAATCATGACCACAAATATAGGGAATTTTCCACCTACAACAGTTGGAAGTGGTTTGAGAATGCTGCCACATGTTAGTTTGCTCTCCACCCAGTCTCCTCCACCAATTTGACCAGTAAACACTCTTTTAACAGCTCTCCTAAGCTGTTGTCTCCTCCTTTATTTATTTATAAATAAAATATTCAGAATTTACATTAAATATCCTTGACCCCACTGGGTCATCAATTACAACTTAGCATAAAATTTAACATATTGCTCCTCAAATAATATAAAAAAAAAATTGGAAAATTGGGGTATGTGACATACACACCCCCTTAAATTATAACATCATCCTCGATGTTATTTATTCTTCGTCCTCAAAATTCCCCTGGAACAGAATTGGATATATATCCCGCATATTACTTTCCAATTCCCAGGTGGCTTCCTCTGGACTAAGGTGCTTTCATTACACCTTGACCTGACCAATGGTACGGTTACGAAGTGTGATCTCCCTCCGCCCGAGGATACAGTCTGGTTCCACCAGAAAATCTCCTTCTGGTTCCAATTGTACATCATTCCAGTTAACAACATGAGTAGCATCATGAACATATTTCTTTAATACAGAAATTTGAAAAACATTATGAACTCTTAAATTCGGTGATAAAGCTAACTAATAGGCTACCTGTCGAATCCTAGACAGTATTTCAAAAAGACCACAGTAACGAGGTGCTATTTTTGCACAACTACCCAACCTCAAAGAACTCTTTTTGGGTCTCACCTTGATGAACACATGTTCACCTACCTGAAACTCTTTTGGAGTTCTTTTAAGGTCTGCTTGACTTTTCTGTCGATCTTGCGCAATTTTCAAATTACCTTGTACCTGCTTTACAATTTCTTCCATTTCTTGCAATAGTTCGAGACCTAATACTAATCTGTCCACCGGATTACTCCAAGAAATAGGAGTATTACATTCCTTCCATACAAGATTTCAAAAGGACTAAATCTAGCTGAAGCTTGATAATTATTATTATAAGCAAATTCCACCAGATGCAAATAATCCTCCCATTTACCTGGCTGGTCCTTTACATACATTATTAGTAAAGCTTTCAATATTTGGTTTACTCTTTCAGTCTATCCATCAGTTTAAGGATGGAATGAAGTACTAAAATTTAGTGTAGTGTTTAATCCTTTAAACAAATATTTCCAAAAGTTATCTGTAAATTTAGGGTCTCGATCTGAGATTATAACTTTTGGTATCCCATGTAGTCGGAAAATTTGCTTTAAAAATATATCAACTATGTTTACAGCTTTATACGTAGTTTTAACGGGTATAAAGTGGGCTTCTTTACTCAATTTGTCAACTACTACCATTATAGAATCATTTAAATTCTTATTTTTAGGCAATCCAGTAACAAAATCAAGACTAATTATCTTCCATTTCCAGCTAGGAATGGGCAATGGCTGAAGTAATCCAGCTGGGTGTTGATGTTCAGTTTTTATCTGGTGACATTCAAAACACCTGGCGATATATTCTTCCAGTTCAATCTTCATGTTTGGCCAAAAATATTCTTTTCTTAACATAGTTATAGTCTTTTGATAACCCGGATGGCCTGAGTATGGAGTTTTATGGATTTCATCTAAAATTATTAACTTAACTTTAGGTATATTAGGTACATACATTATGTCTTTATACAGTAAAAATCCTTTTTCATTCAAACTGTACCATTTACTTAAACTTTCTGTTGGATTTTCTTTCATTTTTGCTTGTAATTTTTTATAAATTTCATCTTGTTCTAACCCTGCTTTAAGCTGTTCTTCTAGATCTGATGTATAGGTGCTGATAACTGCTGTAAAGTTCAGCCTTACATTTCTACTTAATGCATCAGCAACTTTATTTTCTTTCCCTTTAATGTGTTGAATTTCGAAATCATACTCACTTAGAAAAGCTAGCCACCTAGCTTGTCTAGCATTCAGATTAGGCTGATCTAAAAGATATTTTAGTCCTTTATTATCGGTCATTAGAATAAATTTTCTTCCAATTAAATGATGACACCACATCTTTAGAGCATGTATAACAGTAGCTAATTCCATATCATAAGTTGCATAATTCTTTTCATGAATTTTTAATTTCCTAGACTCATAAGCAATAGCATGCCCTTCTTGAGTCAATACTCCGCCTAAACCATCATTGCAAGTGTCAGTAAACACTACAAAATCTTTATTTGGATCAGCTATTCTTAAAATAGGAGCGCTGGTTAATAAAAATTTTAACTTTTTAAAACTATCCTCACACTTCTGATTCCAATCAAATTTATTTCCCCGCGTCTGCAAAGAAGTTATTGGATTTGCGATTCTTGAAAAACCTTCAATGAACCTCCGGTAATAACCGGTAATTCCCATGAAGGATCGAACATCAGTTACATCTTTAGGAACTGGCCACTCTTTAATCGCCTTTATCTTTTCGGGATCCACCGAAATTCCTTCCTTAGTCACCACATGACCTAAGTACTGTATTTTATCCTTAAGGAAATCACATTTGCTAAAATTTGCAAAGAGTTGATGATCTCATAACTCTTGCAAAACAATTTTTAAATGTTCCTTATGTTCTTCTTCAGATTTCTAATAGATTAATATGTCGTCAATAAACATGACCACAAACTTGTCCATATATTTATGCATCACATTGTTTATTAAACACTTGAAAACAGCTGGGGAATTAGTAAGCCCGAATGGCATGATGACAAACTCGTAATGGCTATATTGAGTCCTAAAAGTTGTTTTAAATATGTCTTCATATTTAATCTCGACTTGCTGATATTCAGACCTTAAATCAATTTTTGAAAACACTGTAGCTCCTCGTAGTTGATGAAATAGATCATCTATGCGAGGCAAAGAGTATCTATTTTTAATAGTCATCTTATTCAACTGACGGTAATCTATGCAAAGTCATAGAGTTATGTCCTTTTTCTTAACGAAGATGACAAGTGCCCCCTAGGGAGACACACTCGGTCGAATATACTTCTTGTCAATAAGTTCTTTTAATTGTGATTTTATTTCATTAAGTTCAAGTATGTTCATCTGATAAGGGGCCTTTGAGCTGAGTACTGCACCCGGTACCAGCTCAATGGTAAAATCTAGTTCCCTTTTCGGAGACAGTCCTGGAATCTCTTCCCGAAATACATCTGCATACTCTTTTAAAACTAGTATATCCTCCAATTTTAATTTATCTGTACTATTTAGATTTTCCTCATTAGTTACTGTTACTACATAAGCCTTACAACCTTTCGTAATAGCTCTCTTAAGCTGCAGAGTAGAAATATGCCTTATGGTTGTTTTTCTAGGGATCCCCTTTATAGTTATTGATTTTCCATCATTATTTATACAAGTAAAGGTTTTATCATAACAGTTTAAGATCACCCTATGTTTCTCTAACCAATCCATACCAATTAGTATTTCATAAGAACCAAGAGGCAGTACATTAAGCTTTACAAAAGTTTCAAATTGATCCATAACTACTGCACATTTCTTTACAAAACAATTTACCTTCCTTTTTGCACCAGTGGCTAACTAAACCAACCAAGAACTTTCAAATTTTTCAACAAGCAGCTTACATTTTTCTACCAATTTAGGTGAAATATAACTTAGACTAGCTCCTGGATCAATTAAAATAGCTATAGGGGTTTGGTTTATCTTACCTTCTACTTCCACCATGGAAGTTTGATAGTCTTTCTATCGATTCTCCAAGGATGCATTGATCCTGGGCATAGTCCTCGCTAAATCTCCAACAGTCATCTCCTCCTATATTGTATGGATATTATTGACAATCTTTTTTCCAATTAGGACAGACTGATGCATAATGTGGGCCATTACACTCCCAGCACTTTATGGGTTCTTTGCATTCAAAGTTCTTTGTGTAATTACCATGATTATTAGCAGACTCTTTACCCTTTGGATGGTTCTGATTGCTTGGTGAATTATTCTTATTCCCTTGGAAATTCTTGTTAGGAAAATTTTTGGCCTTATTATTTTTAGAATTCCAATTGGGCACAAACTCTTTCTTCTTTTGATCATAGTTATTATTATTCTTTTTGGCCTTCCAGTTGGCCATGCTCTCCTTTTTTCGATTCTGTTCATAACAGAAATTGGCTTTCCTCATAGCTTCTTCCAGAGTTTTTGGATTGTCATACTCAATCCTATCCTTTATGTGATAAGGTAAACAGCTGAGGAACCGCTGTACCTTAGGTACAATGACTATGAAATATTTCCAGCTACAACTGTTTTCCCAAATTTTTGAAATTTTGGACCCTCTTAATTTTTATCTTGCCTAAAATTGTCTGGATCCATGAACTCTATTTTTGTCTTCCCTCTGCTACAAGTTTGGATTGTTTTTATGCCTTTCAGAAAATTGCTTATGTCTGGAACTGTTTTGAGCTATGGAATTTGAAGTTGGATTTAAAATGTTGCCCTTTGATCTGCGATTTCTTTTTTTGGTATCGGAAGTCTTTTCTCGTTTCCGCCACTGTTTCGGTGGTGAAACAAACTTTTCATCGCTGCCCAACCAAAAGTCCTTGGAACTTAATGTTTTTTCTTAGTTTGGTTGATCGAAGGCCATTTAGGCAATGCATCGGAACCATATTTCCCTACGGGGCCTCCATTGCGGAAGCTGAACGATGAATGTTCGGACGGATAGCTTTGACTTTTCCGATGCCATGATGTTATTATTTTGGCTTGCTTTGCGTTGTCAGAGGGTGGTTGAAGTTTGAGTCGAGGGGTTTTGATCTTTATGAAACCGCTGTTTTGAGATCAGACAAGCTTCTTAGACCACTGCACAACTCTAAGATTTTCCGAACACTTAACATTTTCATGATGTTTCTGCGCCATATTGGAAAGTTTATAATTTTGATTGAAGGCTGTAGTTTGATTGCTTTTTTCCATTATGGCTCCCGAGCGGACTAAACTTCCACCATGTAACTGCTCCAATCGCCGAGGTTTTGTTATGGTTTTCGCTGATATGTTTATTTTCCATGGAGCCCGTAGTCTTTTCATCTTCCACCATTGTGGCTGCGTAATGCGCTAACCTCCCAACATTTATGTCGTTCCGTTCGCCGACTAGGAGTTTTTGCCCAATGCTTTAGTATTTAATCTTTCTGATGCCGTTATACTTAATGGTCTCGTGGAATTTATTGTCCATCTGAAACTCACTATCGCGGCTGTTAATTAAACTATCATGCCGATGCTTTAGCAATTTTTCCCACCGGTGAAGGTTTTTCCCGCATGTTCTGTATGTGTTTTTACCCTATTTTATGGGCAGCGCAGGTTTCATTTTCTATCATTTTAAGGTTTCCGCGACGAGAGCACAGTATAGGGCCTCATTTTGACGATCAGTTTTATTGTTAGTATGGTTTACATTTGTTGAAAAAATGCAGTCCGAATTAATGATGAAATTTTGTTTTGGCTGCAAATAGACTCAGAAGATTCTTCAGATTATTACTGCAAAGAAGACATAGCTAAAGGACAAAGTAGAAGGAAGTTGGCTGAAAAGCGATAGGTAGATACATTTTGAGATCAACGGGATCTTAAAAAGGGACAAATAAAAGACAAAGTGGAATCGATAGCAATAGAGGCCCAGGCTTGGAAAAGGTTCAACAGTTACTGAGCTGGTCCTGTTATATGAATTACTCATAAGACTAAATCCAAAATGTAACGTATTACCAACATCATGAGCACTCACAAACTGACAAATCTATGAGATTAAAATGGTCGAGGGGGAGCTGGAAGGTGAGGGGACAGGGCAACCCAAAGGTTTTGTTGTTTTTGTATAAAGATAGGAAAGTTAGAGGGAATGGGGGATTTTTCCTTGGAAAAACTTGTGATCCATTGGTTGTAAGAGGAACTACTTCATTTTACAATAATAAATTACAAATTTTGCCTGTTGGAGAAGGTGTTGTGTGGAATGTTCGAATGTGATTAAATGAACAATGTTGAAGGGGAACTATTTCGTTTTCAACTGTGTTTCATTAACTGTGAGAGTGTTCTAACTTCCTGAACCTATGTTCTCATTTGAATGTTCTCTAGTTGATTCTGTGATAATTTCCACTATCAGTAATGGAGGTTTTAACGATTGATGAGCTATCTTGTCGTGTATATTTTTATTCATGTTTATGTGTTTTGATTCTAATAACAACTCTCTATGATTTATCTTAACATATGAACAGTATTACATTACTCATGAATTAATATCTTACTCCCTAGGGACGGCTTAGTTAGTGTTGTTTTTTTTTAGTTGTGTGTGATTTAGATGCAAGAGAGTCTAAGACAAGAGGTAAGAACCTGCGCATCACATTGTGACCACTCCTTGCATTCTCAATCAATATGCATCTTAGATAGGCACTTGCATATCATACTTAAAGTCAAAAATACAAAAATATATACGGTGGGTCGGGCCGCAACTGGTAAAACCCTTTGTTTTTCTGTTACTTGACCTACGGTAGCCGGACGGCAAACCGGATGGATTCCCTACACCAAACAGTCATGGGCTAGTTGGGAACGTTGACTAGGGAGAATCCCTTATTGTTGTTTCCTGCAAATTTCCAGGCCTCAACAATTTCTGGCACTAGAAGGAGGGCCTCCAGTGCATGGATGGCCGAGGAAACCCGTTTTCTCGAGATTATTCCACCGGTGACAGTTCAAAAAGTAGTTTTTTTTCCAATCCAATTCCTGAAAAGAAGGGTAGAGAGCACTTGTATTATGTCAATAACGAAGTTGTTAATGATCTAAGAAGACACACTAGGGCATACATGAAGAATATTGGAGGATTACCGATTATCCCTGACTTTCCCAGAAGAGAATATAAAAGGAAAGACCGTCCTATATTGGAAGACTCAGTGTTGGTTGGAGATTTGGAAGAACTTGTAGAAACAGCCTTACAAAAAGTTGTACAGCCTTTGAATCAAGTAGGCCCAAATACCCCTTATGGTTCTCCTGTTCATACTCCTATTCATTCACCACCTCACTCTCCACCCAGACTCATGGCAGGCGTAAACGCAAATCAGCCACCCAACCCACCAAATCCACCACCTACTTGGAAAGACAGATCACCTTTAAACCTAACACCTCCTTTGCATAATTTACCTTAAGCTTTCGAAAAGATGTTGCCCAAGTTTGATCCAAATGAGAAGATGTTAGTAGATGACCATTTGAAAAGTTTCTATTTGGCAATAGAAGGATTAAGGGCTGGGGAATATGAGGATGTAGTTTGTAGACTTTTTCCACACACCCTTAAAGGAGCAGCAACATCGTGGTAATTTGGTTTGCCTGCAAACTCTATCCCAGATTGGGATACCTGTGAAAGGATTTTTAGAAGTAAATACGCAACCCAAAAAACTCATGCAGCTCTCATGAAAGGACTATGCGCCTTAAAGAAAGAAAGAAAAGAGAAGGTGCATAGTTTTACCCAAAGATTCACAACCTATCTTACGAATTTTTCTGAAGCTAACAAACCCTCGAATAAAGTCCTGATTGAATATTATACCTCAGCTCTAGGACCCGAGTTGGCCATGTTTGCCAAACTAAAGGCCAAGCCTACGCTAGCAGAGACTTATCACTACTACATTTCGATCCAAAATCCAACGGCACGTGGATTTCTCTTTTTAAACTTACCAAAAATCACAAGGAAATTTTTTTTTTTGTAAATGTGGCCACAAGCGTCGCTTAAGCGACGAATATTCTCATAACCATCGGTTAAGCGACGGAGCCTTCCCAAAAATGAAAAACATTGTTGAATTGACCTCACCCTAAGAACCTCATAACCACCTCATAACCGTCGGTTAAGCGACGACGCCTTCCCAAAAATGGAAGAGACATTGTTGAATTGACCTCACCTTAAGAGCCTCATTGCTTTGGTTATTACGTGTAGACTCCAGCAGGTTTTATTTGTGGGTTCGAGCCTCTGGGTGCTAGATGATGTGTGTGTTCAATTAGCCTCGAGCCTCATTATTGAATCTGTTAATCAATTCTCGGTCTTTACGCTTGGCAATGAATAATTTTTCATTTCTTTATTCGATTTGAATACCTTTGATGAAATAGGTATCGTCCTGTCTCTAGATTAGAAACTGTTTTCTCAGAACCACAATTTTTGCAAGGCCAATTGTGTCTGTTTAGGGTTTTTTTGAACTAGGTTAAAGTGGGTTCTATGTTTAATTTGTCACGTTCAATTAGGTTTGCAGAGAATGCTGGTAAATATGGTATGCCATCTGATCAGGAGTTAGACAGGCACGGGTTCTCTGAAATCAGAAATTTGGGGATTGTTTGATATCTTTTTAAAAAGAAATTCCCAATTGAAGGTTACGAATTGTATCATGACAGATATGGGCCCTCTTAGATGTTCAAGGTTTCTAAAGATATTGATCATGTTTATACTTACTATTACCCCAGTTCTTGCATCTGAGCGCCAGATGATTTTTCTTTTAGAAGAAGAGGAAGTGAAAGAAGTTGCCCAGGGAGAATCAGGGGAAGAAGATGAGAACTCATTGGAATCAGGGGTTATAAACGAGGACTCAGATGAATGGGACGAGTTTGGGCATATGGAGGATAGTTTAGTGGATGAGCTTGATCCCGGATCATGGAGAAAAATTTTGGACGAAACTCTAAACCGGGAGAATATTTCATCAAATGAGGAGGGGTTGTATGTATCTAGTGTTAATAAAATGATGTTTGCGGTCAGCGAAGGTGAACCGGAACTCATGAAGGAAGCCATATCAGATATTCATCTTGCTGCAGATGGTGGTTATGCGCATGCCCAATCCACACTGGGGTTTTTGTTTGAGATCGGAAGTGGGGTTGAGCAGAGCGATGCAAAGGATTTTTTGTATCATCATTTTGCTACAGAAGGTGGAAACTTTCAGTCTAAGATGGAACTATCCTATACCTATTATCGCCAACAGGTAAACTGTAAGACTCATTTTCTTCATTCAATTTCAATATTAGTCCCTTAGGCTTTGTTGAATGGAACATTGATATGGCTGTAAAAATCTTAAAGAATTGTTTCCCCGTGGAAAACGGGCAAAGATCCCCGGATGTTTCAAACAACAACCTCTCGTAATGTACTTATTTAATTTGTCAAGCATGGGCAGAATGAAAAATGTTTTCACTCACATTTGATGGGAACATCCCAAACAGGATTCTCATATGGCCTTTATTTTTTCCATAGATGTATGAGAAATCCGTTAAGGTTTATGCAAAACTTGCATCTGTTGCGGCGGCTAGCTTTTTTAGTTTCAAAGAACCACCTTTGGTTGAGCCAGTTCGGATCAATGATGGAGCTGAAGAGAACAAAGAAGCATTGAGGAAGTCACGTGGTGAGGAAGATGATGATTTCCAAATTATTGAATATCAGGCCCAGAAAGGGAGTGCAATGTCAATGTATAGACTTGGTATATTTTATTACTTTGGTTTGAGAGGGGTTCACCTTGACCATAGGAAAGCATTGTCGTGGTTTCTTAAATTGGTTGAAAAGGGAGACACAAATTCGATGGAATTTCTTGGAGAAATTTATGCACGAGGTTCTGGAGTTGAAAGAAATTTTACGAAGGCACTAGAGTGGACCTTGTTGCAGAGAGAGGACCTTGGGGATCCTTGTTAATATGGGCATTAGAGTCTTACTTGAAAGGCCAAACTGCCAGAGCTCTGCTATTGTACTCAAGAGTTGCTGAACTTGGATATGAGGTTACACAGAGTAATGCTGCATGGATACTTGACAAGTTTGGGGAATATGATATATGCATAGGAAAGTCAGGTTTCTGCAGTGATGTTGAACGACATCAACGTGCACACACCCTTTGGAGGTATGCATCAGAGCAGGGTAATGAGCATGCAGCACTTTTAATTGGGGACGCCTATTATTATGGCAGGGTGAGTTTCTCTTTTGTCAAGGGACCTCAATATGAATGCCAAAGCAGTTTGTACAGGTCTTGAGAGTTGCTCTTGACTTTCTGTTCTTTCCTTGCAGGGCACTGATAGAGATTTTGAGCGTGCTGCGGAGGCTTACATGCATGCTCATTCCCAGTCAAATGCTCAGGCTATGTTCAATCTTGGATACATGCATGAACATGGAGAGGGCCTTCCTTTTGATTTGCACTTGGCAAAACAATATTATGATCAAGCTCTAGAGACCGACCGGGCTACGAAGTTGCCTGTGATGCTTGCACTTCTGAGTGTATGGATTAGAAAGAACTATGGTGGCAGTTTTCTGGTAAGCTTTATTATTTCTTTTTGTTGGTCTACTTCATACTCATCAATTAGCTCACATAAATGTGATGATACATTTGAGTGCTGGATATTGCTCATAGGTTATTTGTTTGGGAAACAATGTTGTCCAGCTAATGATGTGAAACAATTTTTATATGGATGGTATTTTTATGTGAACGTTGAATCTGAATAGGTTGTGTGAACTCTGCAGGTGAATTAGACTTGTCTGCTATCATAGGTGCAACAGCTGGTTGTCCAATAAGTTTCCTCGCATCTAAGATTGTTACTTTGTCACCTTAGAACTAGTGTTTGACCAAGGCTTCTCTGTTAATTTTTCAAAAACATGCTTGTTAGCACTATACGAACCCAGTGTAGAAACCAGAAAACCCAAGACAAACTTCAAAAACTCCAGATGGGTTTCATCGGCAGACAACTTGACCACCATATCAATTGCCCTCTTGATAATAGGCTTTATTGTGGACTCACCATTTGCCAAATGAACTACAAAATTGAAGTATGCTTTCGCAGTAGGAACATCAAATGACAGGAATGCCTTCTCTAGACCCACAAGCAATGCATCAAGAATGTGATCACAAAGTTCTCTTGATTTTGAATCAGATGAAGGTGACACCAGAGCATTGATGAAAGCAATAGCTGAATCTCTTACTGAATTAGAGACTCCTTTTGGCAAATTACCTACAGCTGATTGAGCAGTATATCCTAGAAGCATTTTTTCCAGCCATGAAGCCAAAGTAGATGAATCCCTGGATGAACATGTGATGGGAAACCATGCAACGAGGAGCTCAGAAAAAGTTTGTTCAGGTTCCCTGTGTTTTCTTTGCTCACAATTCCTCTAAACTTTGTCAGAGTTCCAAGTACAGACTCTATAAGCTTAAATATAGCTCCTAGCTTCCCCAACAGCTCTTCCTGCTTTGACTTGTCATAACCTGCTTGAAGCAGCAAATTTAATGAAAACAATGCATCATCTTTGCATTCTTTTCCATCAAGAAAAAAAATCACAGCTTTTCGCAGTGCCCCGACATGCATGCTCAAAAGGGATGTCAATATTTTCAGCAAAACGCTTGATTGCCCATCCTTCAATACACAAAAAAACTAACTGCTCACAAAGTGTGAGTAATGAAGTATCTTTAGATGTCTGCTCTATCCAAAATGTGTCCTCTCTTGAAACTGGGATCTTTCTCAGAGACACTTTCCACAGACCTTCCTGGAGCAATGATAAAATTAAAGACAGCCATGCCAACTGGAGGGTTGAAAGCTTGTCATTTAATGCCCATGCAGGAGGGCTGTGTGTCCAACTGTGGTGACTCTTTCTCCTCTCCCTTGTGACTTGGCTAGTTTGTTGCCTAGGCATTCTCTCACTCTATTGTGACATTTGATATCTAGCAGAGGCAGTTGGGGATGTAGCAGGAGGTTCTCTGTTCATGGTGCATGGTGCATGGTGCCCCTCCATATTGATATAGGAGTTGGTGCAGGTGAACCAAATCCAACTCTATCTTTTGCACTTGCACTGTAATATGCAGAGAGGATTAACACATGAAAGTGGTGTCAACCTAGGATATAAACTTTTTAGTTGGGGCTTGATTAAACAAAACACCATTCCTTCTTTTCTTGATAAAAAGGAACCCGACTTATAAAAAATTGCTAGGAAACATGAAAATCATTGCCTATGGAAACTTTGCCCCCTATGAAGGCAAATTTCCATGAGAGGGGAGTAAGAAGGAGTTGACCACAAAAGTTTGAGACCATACTTGTGGGGGTGGGGTGGAGCAGGAGTTTTGAGTTTTTGGTGACTTTGATATGAAGATTTCTAGGCATTTGGAAAGCTTGCTTGTCCATTAAGTCCAGAGTGTTTTGGTGGTTCATCCTCTATGAAAGTTAAGTGGTAAAAGATAGAATTCATTGCACAGGTCTTATGGATGGTTGTATGATTTGTCAAAAGGAAAAAACAATCAAACGTTTGTTGTGGGAATGCAAGGTAGTTGGAAACTTTAAGGAATGGTTCCTACAAAGTATCACATTTGTTCTTTGCCCCCCACTATTCAAAAGTGGTCATTTTTGGAGATAGATGGAGGATTAGGTAGGTACATAGAGAAATTTAAGTTACCCTGAGATTAACTTGTGTTTCCATAAGATTAACTGGATGATCAAGTAGGTAGGTAGTTTCAAGCTCGGACTGGTATAGTGCTGATTTCACTAATGATATCCACACCACCATAGGTGTAAAGCAAGGTTGTCTTCTTTCTTCTACACTCATGATCTATGGCATCAATGAGCTTGAAGATCCCATTCATGAGTCCCTTGGTGATGGAGGATTAGGTAGGTACGTAGAGAAATTTAAGTTACCTTGAGATTAACTTGCGTTTCCTTAAGATTAACTGGATGATCAGGTAGGTAGGTAGTTTCAAGCTTGGACTGGTATAGTGTTGATTTCACTAATGATATCCACACCACCATAGGTGTAAAGGAAGGTTGTCCTCTTTCTCCTACACTCATGATCTATACATCAATGAGCTTGAAGATCCCATTCATGAGTCCCTTGGTGACGTAAATAGTTGCATCCTCTTTGGGGTTAGCATCGCAATTCTTATTTTTGTAGATACTATTTGACTCTCAAATAGTTGCAGGTATCCAAAGGCAACTTGATATTTTTAGCTCTTTCCCTAACAAGCATGGGTTATAAGCCAACCTTGGCAAAATGAAAAACATGACATTTAATGTCTAAAAGTGAGCTACTTTCAACACACTGCTTCTAATGGCAATGGTGCAATGACAATCTATTTTTTAAGCAGAGAGAAAATCATGCCATAAGATAGGGTTCTAAAAAAATGGTAGATCCAAAAGATCAACTTCTTGTGGGAATATTGATATCTTCGTCAATACTTATGACCCCAATTCATAAATGGAGTCAAAATTTTGCTTCTGATGGTTCTGTTCTGACTGTAATTGGGCACACTAGAAAAAAGACATACCAGTGGTGGTTTTCTGACCCAAGTGAGAAAAAACAGCTCAAAATCCTTGAAATTTTTTCACTTCCCCAAATTGCTACTTTTATACCACTTATTAAGATCCTTAGTGCACAATAGTAACAAGAATATCAAGAACAAACAATGCACACCCACAAGAACTCTATTATCCACCCTGTTCAAGCGAGGGCGAACTTATTATACACCCTTATTTATAGTGTTATTCTAACCATAAAATCACCTAATTAAACCATGTGCACCTATAACATGTGTATAAACCTGTGTTTGGCCTCTAGAAAACAAATGTGAATCCACACCCATAACTCTAATTTTAATGTTAACCTTAGTCCCAATAAACTATCAGGGATTCAGGCCTTTTTTACATTACTAGGGATGTAACAATGTTCTTCTAGTATAAACTTTGCCTATACTTTCTGATTCCTTACAAATGAGAAAACCTCACATTATGGACTTGACACCCAATGGAGATGCTCACTGATAAATAGAAGTAGCAAAAACATGTGTGATCTGTGGATATTTGTCCATGGGAGAGCGGAATGATGGTTAGGGCACACAATGGATGTCCATACTTTGGAACCTCTGTGGAGAATGTTGTCAGAGATAAGTTTTTATAGTTCTGGAGACATGAAGAGGCAGGGAAGATATCTGAAGGACTTTACTCAATTTGCACAACAAAAACATATCCCACAGCATGTGTGAAGCATTGACTGGCACATGGCTTCAACCTGCTTGCGCATGAAGAGAATGTATGCCTAATGAAATATGAAACCATTGCTAGGGAATAGAATAGACATCCAGGGTGGAAGGTACCCTGGAAAGGAACAGAGATGATAAAAGCTGACATTGCACACCCATGTAGACAACAAAGTTGCAGCCCGGGCATTTTGCAGATACATTGGTAGTATGTTTTGGATTGCAGAAAATCACTATAGAACACGGGTATTGAAGCTAAATGATGCAGAAATTAGTTTTTGAGACCCATTTTTCAGACTCACATATTTACTTGTTGAAGTCTTTTCCTGTGAAGTTAAGGACTTAATTTAACAGAATAATTTTAGCACATTAATGTAGACCTCAAAATAGGAATAGAATAAACCGAACAAATATTAAATATTAGTCACAATATTTAGCAATGAAATTGTCAGTTTGCTTACTTAGCACTGTACCACAAAACATTTCTCTGAATGTGTAGAGTACACCCTGTAGCATGGGCAATGCATTTGGAGGAGGCAGGGAATCTTCGTTTGGTTCTCTTTGCCAAGTAGATGGAATTGGTGATTTGCAAGTTCTTGCTCAATCTGTTCACCTGTCTGCTTGTGCTCTTGAATCATTGCAAGCAGGAGTTCTGGGTAGATTAAATGGTTCAATAGGCTTGGGTTTACCAAGTCTGAATTCTTTTGGAATGCTCCAATTTGCCTCTCTTCCAGGCCTAGGCTGTAATAACAGCATTGGAAGAGCACAAGGAATTGCACCTGTTAACAATCCAATGAATGCATTTCCTTGTTTATCAACTGGACTTGAACTAGATTAGTTACAGCAAAAACAACAAATTGCTAGACTTGGAGATATAGGTGCTCCTGTGGATGATCCTGCAGGATTTCGCACGATGCAACGGTAGTTGACAGCTACAAATAGTCCCCCTGTTGGCCTGGGTGGAGGTAGCAGTGGCAACATCTCATTGCATTCAACAAATAATGCTTTGGTGTTGCAATTGATGCAACAGCAGCAGCAGAAGCATGGAAGGGGTTTGACCACCTTAACCACTAAAAGAACTATTAGTCAAATATCGGGGGCAAGTGATATTAACATGGTAATGTCTTCTCAACTACCTAATACGAATGGAAATAGTGGAAACTGGGGTAATGGTGCCGCAGTGTTAGTTTTACCAACAAATGCATGTTCAGTGGGTGGCCCTCTAAGTAGTACAGGTTCTGGTGTGCAGAATGTAAGGGAAAGCCTTTTAAGTGCCTCAAATGTTGATTGTATGTCAATGGACATTTCTGTTCCTCCAGTTAATTCTCTTGTAGGGCCTAGCTCTCATAATCTTATCCTAAGAAATGATCTCTCTCTGTCCTCTATTAGTGCAATGAACAATAGCACTGGGAACATAAGCGAAGTTGTGCCATCTGACAATAGAAGACCTAATCTTCCAATTCTTGGTAATATGAATATTGTTCTTAGACAGGGTATGAATCAGATTATAAAGAAAGAATGGCAAAATTATAATCAAGATTTTGGAACCATTTCAAATCCTCTATTAAATACTCAATTAATTCGGGCATCTCTTCTTAATCAGAAAATGGTGGGAACATATATTGCTCAATCTCAGGGGCAGAACACTGGATTTTGTGATCAAAAGATGAATTTGGATTTCAAACCACCAGTGAACTCAGTTGTTCCAGGGTTTGGTGGACAGTGTGAAAGTGAGCAATCCATTGCAGACAGTCAAATGAAGTTGAGGGAAGATTATCCAATAGATCATGTAAAGATGGAGAATGGCTTTCTCTCTGAAAATTGCAATTTTGGAGATGAACTTATGAACATTATCTTTAGACAAGTAAGTGTGTTTTTACGAAGCCCTCCTGAGATACAATATAACATTCTAAGCTAGGTCTCTTAATTGTGCTTTTTCTTTATGGTTATTGATAAGCATATACTAATACATTTTGAAAAAATAGGTTTCAACTTACATGGCTTGCAGTCATAGTAGTTTGTTATGCTTTTTTTGGGCACTGATTGAGCCTGTGTTTGTTCTCTTTGGCAAATTTGACTTGTATTTTTTTCCTTAATCTAGTTTTCTTAGGTGGATTATTTCCTAGATCTCTATTTCTGTGAAGCGGCTTGTATTGATACAATATATGTTTGTTATATATGTTTAACATGCCAGTATTTTATTGTGTATTAAGAAAGTCACTTCAATCAATTACTGTGAAGCACAGACAGTTGTCCTTATTTGTTCTTTGCCTTCCATGACCATTGCATGCTTTCTCTCTTTCCTTTCTCATGTCATAATGTTGCATGTGGCAAGGTGGGTTTGGACTAGTGATTAGGGGGTTGGTACTCACAAATTTAATATGTTGGACTTCAATATTATACATCTCAATGTCCCTGTAACTACAGCTGACTATATACTGTAACATAAACAATTTCATTTGCACTACTAACAAAACCCCAGATTTTGATTGAAGGCAAAATTTAATCTAATTTACTTTGTATGAAACTACTCATTTTCTACCTAAGAAAATTCTATACACAGAATATAAGTTAGAAATATAATTATTAATGCTGGTGTTGATGCTGAACACAGTGGCAGCAAAGGGCTTATTTCATTAAGTTGTTAAATCACCCTAAATATTAATTATTGATGCTTCTTTTTGCTAAAATTTCAGCTATATCTTCCCTTTCCATGCACAAAATCTTTGCATCTTTGAGTTATGAATTTCTATAGAATGTCTTGTTTTATTGCCAATGTTTTGGGTGAAACCATCTAGAATCATCGAACCCTCAACCCCGTGACATCATTGTAGTTTTATGATTATTGAGGCTGCTACCACTAAAGATGGCAGTCGTGTCCAATTTCCTTTTCTAGGGTGGAAATTTCTTGAATAGGCAGGTCCTGTTACATTCAATTTATTTTCATCCATGCAGTTTCATGGTTATTGAGGCTGTTGTTCATCTTTAATGGCAAGCGTGCCCAGTTTTCCTTTTTGGGTGAAAATGTCCAGAATTGTCAACTCCTGTGAAATTTGATTTGTTTATCTATCTGTGGAATTTTATGGTTATTGAGGTTGTTATTTAGTGATGTATGATTTTCATTTTTGGGCAAAAATGCCTAGAATGTCAACTCTTGTGACATTTGACTTTTTTCCATCCATGCAATTTTATGTTTATGGAGACTCATTAATCTTCGATGTCAACTTTTTTGTCCAATTTTCTTTTGTGATTGGCTAAGTGTATTTGTCATGGTGTCTACAGCAGCATGAAGGGATCAGTTTCACAGATTGTAATGCGGGATGTGATGGTTATCCTCTGGAAAGCTGCATGTGAAATGGGTTTGTGTTGGGTGGCAAAGAGGTCTGTGCTATCTGAAGCAGCTCAAATATGGTGTATAATTAAGGTGCTTCAGTTTGTCTCCAATCACTTGTAATCATTGCAATAGATCCATTCAAAGAGGACTTGTTAACCTTCAAACCCTTCATTACTTCTTGCGGAATTTGTACAACTTACAGTTGCTTGCATATGGTTATTTTCCTGATGTGCATTGAGCCAGCATTTCCATATTTTTCTACATGGCTCAGGTTTTCCAACACTAGCAGACAAGAAGCAAGACGAATAATTAGTTGCAGGAGACCAATTGCAGAGTTTGTAGATGATTAGGAACACTCAGAATTGGTCAGGACAACTAGAGATCATCTGGAATCTCTATGAACACTTAGTGTTAAGAATGACTAGAGATCATCTGGAATCTAACCAAGTTGACTACTGTTTCAATAAATTAAAAGCTAAACACTCTTTCGTTGCTATCCAAATATGTCCAGTATTAACCTTTATTGTTTAGATAGTCAATCCATGCTCTTTCAATATAAAACAGTTTTGTTATCTTCCAAAAATTGTAGCCTATTTCGGAATGGAATGGGAGGAGTCCCTTTTTAGTTGCCTCATATATTGTATGTGACGTTTGCAGATTATGAATACTATATAATTATGGTGCAATTAATTCAACTTGCCAAGTTTATATAATTATGGTGCAATTAATTTAAATAAGCCAAACAACTGAATAATTTCCTCTACGGTTAAGGGTGGTGAAACAGGTATGGTTTGCAGTTCTCCATCTCCTTTAACTACAATGTCGTGTGATGATTGAGATTCTGAAGCTTACCATCTACATTCCCCATTCTTGTGGTTTAGTACCTTAAAGATTTTTTTAGGTGACAAGAATAGTATATTTATACTAGAATTCAAAAGGCTGCAGAGTTTACAAAGCTAAATTTTGGATAGACCTGAGATTGCCTTCCATTTCTGTGATGTAGCCTTACCATCTACAATCCCCCTTCTTGTGGTTTAGTACCTTAAATATTTTTTTAGGTGAAAATAATAGTATATTTTTACTAGAAATCCAAAAGGCTGCAAAGTTTACAAAGCTAAATTTTGGACAGACCTGAGACTGCCTACCATTTCTGTGATGTAGCCTTACTAACCCTGAAATCAACTGGCATTAGGCCTACCCACATAATCTACTGCCCCTATATAGGTTATTTACTGAGAATTATAGATTGTGTAATAGTTACAAACCCCAATCTAGATTCTGGATCCCTCAAACCCCTCATTAATATGTCTGCTTAAATATAGTAACAAAGATATCCTGTAAAAGGTATACTGGAAAAGGTAGAGGAGCAAGATATCATGTAAAAGGTATACTGGAAAAGGTAGAGGAGCAAGATATCATGTAAAAGGTATATGTATCAGCATATATGTATCATGTAAAAGGTATACGTATCAGGATGTTTCAGATGCCTTTGTGTGTCTGGTAGTGTTCTCCACTTCGATTTCATAGTTCTCAAGGGTATTGATTTCTGTGTTACTTGACCTGCAGCTTCAACGGAGAATGAAGATTGCAGAACTTAAGCATCTTTGTTCCAGGATGGATGTTTTTGAGGTGTGTTATAACTGTTTTCTCAGCTTACTTGGATGCTTATCATTCCATTTACAGATTTATATAGGTTTCACTATTTTTTCCATAAATTTCTTTTTTAATTTTAAGATACCTTTGCTTCAATGTTCATCTATAGCTTTTCTGAGTGTGATTTCCTGATCAGGTCTATTTATAAGATCTGTCCAAGAAAGGATCTCGAGACTGATCTAAAGGCCAGTTTAAGACAAGAAAAAACATGACAATATCATAGCCATAGAGGTATGAAGCTCTAGAATTGAAACTCCATGGCCACTGTCTCGTGGCCATCCACTAATTCATGGATATCAAAGCTGCCTGGGTGGTACTGCAGAGCTTCCTTGGACAGTTGGTCAGCCTTCATATTGAGTTCCCTGTAGATGTGTTTGCATGAGAACCATTCTAGTGAACTCATTTCCTTTTTGATGTTCTGTAAAATGTGCTCTACAGAGGGCATGTGTTGATTTCTGAAGTTTAAGGGCTTTTCTTTTTTGTGATTAAATATTTGTTTTCTTTTTCCCAGAAACAAAACTTTATATTTTCAACACAAAATATACATTGTGAGGACCTGATGAGGTTACTTGCAATGCTCACACTACCTGCAACAGTGAATAAAGGCCATTTGGGACTCGATTTTATTCAGTTATCTCGATAGATTTTATTCAGTTATCTCCTTTTGTTTGAAGGGAGGTGATTGTTGTTTGCGCTCTAAAACGTATAAGAGAATGACTTATATTAGATCGCTACAAGTACTGTTATTGTGATTGTCTGGTTATCAGGCTGTATCAGAGTCATTAAATGAAATGAAGTTATATTAATGTTCTTAAATGGCCAAAATAGTTCAATTGGACTAGGAAGATAATCTCCTCCTCTAGGAAGATAATAGCTTGATAATCTCCTCCATAGAATGGCTAGGGCTGAGAAATCTTGGTTGAACTATCTCGGAGGGAAAGAAGTTGGGGAACCCTATATTGTACCTCCCATGACATACACCCCTTTGGCATTTGTATTTTTTTTTTAAACAGTTATATCCGTCGGTTAACCAACGGCCAGAAGGCTATTTTTTTTTTTTTAAATTGACTACCATCGCTTAACCGATGGCCCTTCTATCGCTTAACCAACGGCTTGAAGGCTTTTTTTTTTTAAATTGACTACCGTCGCTTAACCGACGGCTTGAAGGCTGTTTTTTTTTTTTTTATTGACTACCGTCGCTTAACCGACGGCTTGAAGGCTGTTTTTTTTTTTTTTATTGACTACCGTCGCTTAACCGATGGCCCTGCTGTCGCTTAACAGACTCTTATGTTTTATAGCCGTCGGTTAACCGACGGCCTGTAGGTGATTTTTTAAAAAAAATTCAATACCGTCGCAAAAATGCTATCACTTAACCGACACTTACATTTAACCGACAGTAAACTGAGGTGTCGCTTTACCGACGGCTTGAAAAGATGTCGGATAACCGATGAAAATCCACCAACGCTTTAAAAAAAACCATAGTGTCGTACATGCGACAGGGAAGTGTCGAAAATCCGACAATACAGCTGTCGGATTTTTGGTCGAAATGTAGTGGTGTATGAAGAAGTGAAGAGAGTAGAAGCTGAAAGGGAAAGTATCAAAGATTATCCTAAACGGTTAAGAGAAAAAAATGTTGGGAGGAACGCTTTGTTATTTACTAAGCCTAAAGAAGAGCAATCACCAGATTTTGAAGGAATGGCAAAGATGATGCAGAAGCTCTCTAACATAATCATAGACTTGGAAAAGGAAAGGGAAGCCCAAAAGTTCTATAAGTCATATTACAAGAAAAGAGAAGATAACAATTAATCCCAACCCCCTCCGCACAGCCCTAAATCTATGAACTTAATGGAGGAAGGAATGGATAACTTTTTCACTTTCCATCAATAGCCCCATTCTGAAAAGAATTGTCCTCAATGGATAAATTCAATGACGTTGGTCATGAATCAGCTGTTGGATTCCAAATTAACTGAAGACAACAATGAAGAAGGGAAAGACAACAATAAATCAACAGAAAAACAGGAGGATGAGGCCATGGTTTTATGGGACTGTGTATCGTTGTTTGATAGCGAGGAAGAAAAGGATCTGAGCCACGAGGGCATCCTGGAAACAAATGTAACGACGAGAAGCTAGGGATTGATTAAGAAAAACAGTCTTATGCTTCCGAAGATCAAAATAATTCAAAAAAATGTTAAGAAATTTCAAAACAACTCCGCAACTAATAAAATTCCGGAATTTACCATCACCAGTCAAAATCCTAGACAGATCAACATGCCTACTAAGCCTAGTGAAGGAAAAATAAATGATGTAAAATTGAATCTCACAGAACATAAGATGGATTATGACATTGTGGAGGACATCAAAAAGGTAAGGGCAAACATCTCATTATTTGAAATGTGCAATGTACCGCAGTAGAAAGAAAAGCTGTTGAAAGAACTTGAAGTATTGGAGGAGAGGCTACCCACTAAAAATTAGCCCCAAGAAGAAGAAATTGGTGAAGCGAGTATGGGAGGTAAGTGTTGGTAATAACTCCCGATTCATTAACTATTCCAATGCAAAAGCCTATACTTATACAAATCTCATGGCGGTTGGGTTTCACCTTCCGCTCAACCTGTTTGGCTTCCTATCTATTCATATTCCTATTTATTATTTATTTACAATAATCCTGATGGATTATTCTAACAATCCCCCTCTTAATCCGAAGGGGTGTTCATAAGTCTGAGCATGTTTCTGAATCTTTCAAACTTTTCTCATCCAAGCGCTTTGGTGAAGATGTCTGCAACTTGATCATTTGTGGAAG
>LPNX010957647.1:54475-82673 GCA_001517045.1 Pseudotsuga menziesii | reverse complement strand
CTCTGTCATAGTATCAGTCTAAGACAGTTTTGCAGCAATACAATTTATATGGCGGTGTACAAACATAAAAAATAATAAGCTCTGCAACCGTTTACAACAATATTTTTTCTCAAATAGAGACTGAACACTACCACAAGCTTAAAGATGCAGAATTTAAACTTCAACCCAGCTTAGACTTCAGATGTTATGAGAACTGTCTACAATTTAGGTCACTGCAGCCAACAAGCTCCCGAAAGGGAAGTCTTCATGCTCTCGTGCTCACGCTCAGGTTCACTCTTCAGCGTTTAATGTTCACGCAGTTGTTCACTCTTCAGCATTTAATGTTCACGCAGTTCTCCACACAGTTCTTCACGCAGTTCTCTTATTCCAGCGTTTAATGTTCACGTAGTTCTGGCTCGGTCTATACACGTTGTCACAGGCCTCCACGCTCAATACAATATATATATCAGCCTCAATGCAGGCAATGGTTCAACGTAGACAATGTCAACGCAATGGTTCAGGGAGTCTCTTCACAGCTTCAAGTGCAGTCTTTGTGAAAAAAACATTCAAAATAAAGCTTTAATCTTCAACCAGGATGTGAAGTGCATCATACAATCACGATTCATCAGTAGAAGCCACGATATCACGATTCACGCAAACATCTAGGGTTAATTTAGGGTTTTCACAAGTAATACAACACAAAGTTTTACCTCCACGCTCACATGGAATTCGCAGCCTTCAACATGACTGAGTAAAAACTCCTTCAAGCTTCATGAATAGAGATTCCAATTTTTAATATTTGTTGTTAACGGAACCGCCTCTGATAATATTTTTCCACTCTCTAAACTGAGAATCGTTGCAGCCGATTGAGAAACGAGATTGTAGTTGTTGTTTGGACAACGTGGCAGATAAGCCAGAAACCAGGCGTGACCTCCCAAAATTTAAGGAAACAAGCGATGTGCATGAGTCTCGCTAGCTCCGCAGAGGTCTCTGCAAAAACCCTACTCTACGCATATCTATATCGTCATATTATGGCAGGAAGAAATTGTTTGCCATGCCATGCTCTAAATGGTGGTCCACGCGGCTTCTCAGCATGGAGAGTATCTCAAATCAAGAAATGCTCCATCAACTAGATCATCAACTCCACGCAGCTCTACGCAGGCAGCCGTCTCCAACACGTACCAGAAAAAAATAGGGTTTAACGCAGTCTCAAATCAATGCATCTCCGCCAATATCAACGCAGTCTATCAGTCACACCATATTTTGCAGTCAACAAAAAGGTTTACCTCCGTTCATAAATCGCTTTCAATATTCTTCACACGTTGTCTTCAAAGTGGTGTAGCCTTCAGCAGCACGCTCAGGCTTTAGCAGTCTTTAATACACAATCCACACTCAACGAAGAAATACAATGAAAGGGAAATCTCTGCAGTCACCATCAAGAGAGAGATCCGCGCTCTTCTCAGCTCCTCACGTAGCTACAATTCATAGAGAGCGCAATCACCACGTAGCAGTCTCAAATACACAGCAAATACCACTGACTTCAATGGAATCGCAGTAGCAAGATGGTGTTCAACAACAAGAATAAAATTCAAAGGATGTCTCCAGCGTTAGGGTGAAAATACACTCATCGCAGCTGATACTCAAGCATAAAACTAGGTCAAACAATATCGCAGCATACACAACAGAAGATGAATGCACAGAAGATGAATGGAGAGCGTGGTTAAAACTTAGGGTTAGGCTCTTCATTATACATCAAACGTATGAGCAGAAAACGCATGCAGGATGAGTAACGCATGCAGGCAGGAGAGACTGGCAGGCAGCTCTGAAAGAGCAGACTGGCAGGCAGAATGGTAGCGCTCTGATAACACAGGGAGAATGGCAGCCATGCAATGCATCCAGGAGTTATGGCAGGCAAATAGCCAGGCTCTGATACCACTTGTTGGTAATAACTCCCGATTCATTAACTATTCCAATGCAAAAACCTATACTTATACAAATCTCATGGCGGTTGGGTTTCACCTTCCGCTCAGCTTGTTGGCTTCCTATCTATTCATATTCCTATTTATTATTTATTTACAATAATCCTGACGGATTATTCTAACAGTAAGCCTAAAAGCAAGAATCCACCTTTTCTCCTTACTTTTGAAATTTTCAACCATAACGTGCATAACTGCCTAGTAGACTCGGGGGCATCAGTCAACATCATGCCGCTGTTGGTCTACAAAAAGATAAATGGACAACCTAAACCATCTACCTGGAAGGTCGTTCAGTTGGATAGAACGAATGTGAAGGTAATTGTGGAAATGGAGGATGTTCTCGTTCGCTTTTCTTCAAATGATAAGGTGTGTCAATTCATTGATATTGTGGTGGCTGACATACCGGAAGATTATGGACTTGTTTTGAGCAGAGATTGGTCAACAAAGCTGAACGGATATTTTGCCTCAGGCTGGTCGCATCTGTGGCTACCATATAAAGGAAGCCCAAATCAAATTAAAGTTTTGAGGGAACCCCACATGAAGCACAATGTTACTTAGTTCGAAGGAAAAAATGAACCAGTGGATTTTGTTTTGGGAAATTACTTTATTGAGCTAGAACCAGGAAACTATCAAGCGGAAGTAGCCAGCAATACATCAGACGCTCAGCCTGATCGACTTCGGTTTTCACAGGCTGATGAAATTGATTGTAAAATAGTAGAATTAGCTGTAGATGTAGATGTTAATTCTTGCACAGTAGATGTTAGTAATTTTCGGACGCTTTTCTTTGATGGTTCTAAAGCTTTAGAGGGATCGAGAGCCTGCTGTGTCCTGATTGACCCTGCGAAAAACAAACATTTTTTTCCATGTAGGTTAGAGTTTGAATGTACCAATAACACAGCTGAATATGAAGCATTAGTTCAGGGACTAAGAAAAGCAATTGAATTAAAGGCAAAAAATCTGAAAGTTTTTGGAGATTCTGAAATAATTGTAAAACAAATTCGAAATCAAATACATTGCATTTCTCCTCATTTAAAAGCTTATCAAAATGAAGTATGGGATTTACTTAAAGTTTTTAATGCATTTAACATTGTATCGATTCCAAGACTTAAGAATGCATCATCTAACTTGTTGGCCACCTTAGCTGCGAGGCTTGTGCCCTCTAATAATCGGTGCTCCATTGAATTTCTTTTCAGGCCTTCAATTCCAGATATGATTACCAATCTATGAGTGTTTGATGATGATCAACAGATTATAGAATGCTTGGCAAATGACGAGACCTTCAAAGAGGCAATTATTGATGATGAAGAGCATCAAGCCGAGCTAAAATTCGATAATTTTATTCCTAAAAGAGTCAGGACTTTAGAACAAATGTTTGATCTAAACGAGAAATTTAGAAGACCAGCAAATGTGAAGACTCATAGCTCGTCTCTACGGTTCGAGTTGATTAATTTCAGGACTGAAAGGGAGCCTAAATATGTGAATTTGGAAAAATGTTGCTCCCCAGGTGAAAGGAATAAGTTTATCAGTCTTTTCAAGCAATACAATGATGTTTTTGCTTGGACGTATAAAGATCTGAAGACCTATGACACCAATATTATCCAGTATGTTATCCCCATTAGATCTGGAATCAAACCTTATCAGCAACCTTTAAGGAAAATGCATCCAAAATTAGAAACGTTAATCCAAAGTGAAGTTAAGAAACTATTGGATGCTAGAATTATCTTCAAGGTTAAACACTCAGAATGGGTTTCAAATCTAGTACCGGCAAGGAAGAAATCCAGAGAAATCAGGCTATGTGTGGATTTCAGAAACTTAAATTGCGCTTTAGATAAAGACAATTATCCTGTTCCACCCATGGAGCAGATATTGCAAATGGTTTCAAGTTCTGAAATATTCTCTTTATTAGATGGATTCTCAGGCTACAATCAAGTATTAGTAGCTAAAGAAGACAAACTTAAAACAACATTCAGAACCAGGTGGGGGACTTTTGCTTACAGAACGATGCCCTTTGGACTCATAAACGCTGGAGCTACTTTCCATAGGGCTATGGATATAGCTTTCCATGGTCTGATTGGCCATAGTGCTTTAGTATACCTTGATGAAATCACGATATTCTTAAAGAAAAGAGAGGAACATGCATTTCATCTAAAGCAGATTTTTGAACGCTACCGAAAATATGGTATCTCACTAAACCCCAAGAAGTGCGTGTTTGCCATTATAGAAGGTAAGTTGTTGGATCACGTGGTTTCTAAGAAGGGGATCTCCATAGACCTAGAAATGATCAAAGCCATTGAACAGATTCCCTTACCCCATAATAAAAAGGGCATGCAATCATTTATGGGGACAATAAACTTCGTGCGAAGGTTTTTGCCATATTTTGCTCAAATTGTTAAACCTTTGCAGCAAATGGTAAAGCAAAGTGTACAATTCAAGTGGACTGATGTAGAGAAGAATGCATTTAGTAAAATTAAAACAGCTGTTGCGCACACACCCTCCCTAAAATGTCCGGATTTTGAGAAAGATTTTATTTTGTACACTTTTGCATCTGATGATTCACTGGCAGTTGTGTTTACCCAAAAGGGAGATGGGGGAGATGAATTCCCCATATCATTTATGAGCATCGGTCTGCAAGGGGCCGAATTGAATTACCCAACCGTGGATAAACAAGCTTATGCCGTGTTCAAAGCGGTAAAACAATTTAGACCATACATGCTTAAGAACCAGACAAAGGTAATCATTCCACACCCAGCTGTGAGGTCTCTTTTCATACAAAAAGAGTTAGGAGAAAGAAGAGGCAACTGGGTAACAACTCTACAGGAGTATGACCTCGAATTCAAGCTAGCCTCCATAGTTAAAGGGCAAGGATTGTGCAAACTGATGACTGAAAGTAAAGACAATGAGGAACATGACTGGGAAGACGAAGCTAAGTTACATCTGATGGATGTATGTCCTCTTCTCACAAATCCAGACTCCCGGTATCGAGACCTTGTGCATTACCTTCAGGTGGTATTATTACCGGAACATTGGAATTCTAAGCAAAGAAGAGCAATACGTCTTAAATCGGCCTCATATCAGATTATTGAAGGAATATTATTTAGAAATAATTATGATGGAGTTCTTCTTAGATGCTTAGAAAAAGAAGATGCGAAGAAGGTAATGATAGACTTACATGATGGGCCTACTGGAGGACATTTCTCCGGAGACACAACATCACATAAAATTCTCAGAGCTGGATACTATTGGCCCACACTATTCAAATATGCACAAGCCCATGTTAGAAAGTGCGATATCTGTCAAAGGTGTGGTGGAAGACAAGTTAAAGCAGCAGGACCATTAAAGCCCGTAATGATAAAAGAACCTTTTGAGCAGTGGGGGATGGACGTCATTGGGGAGATAAAGCCAAATCCTTCCTTGCAACACAAATATATTCTGATGGCAACCGACTACTTCACTCATTGGGTCGAAGTCATTCCGTTGCATAAAGTAAATGAAGATGCGGTCATGGACTTCTTGCAAGATCATATTATGACTAGGTTTGGAGTTCCAATTTCTTTAGTTTTCGATAACGCTACTTACTTTTCCTTGATTAGATTAACTGCATTTGCTCATGAGAAATGAATTAAGTTGCATTACTCTGTTAATTACTATCCACAGGGAAATGGTTTGGCTAAATCTACAAACAAGAATCTAATTAGGATTTTAAAAAAGATGGTGATAGAAAATCAGAGAAGTTGGCACTCAGCATTACCAAATGCTCTTTGGGCTGATAGGGTCACCCCCAAGACTTTGTTAGGTGTGTCCCCGTATACCCTTGTTTATGGAAAAGAGGCCATTCTACCCCCCAATATCATGGTACCCTCTTCCATAATAGCTCAGGAACCCAGAGGATCAGATAATGAAGTTTTGCAGGTAAGGATACATAATCTTTTGAAAGCAGAGGAATCTAGATCCAAGGCTAGAGAATGTTTTAAACAACAACAGGAGGAAGTAAAGAGATGGTTTGATAAACACAAAGCTGGAACAAAATAATTCAAGGTGGGAGATTTGGTTCTCAAATGGGACCACCCCCATGATGAGAAAGGAAAACACACGAAATTTCAACAGTTATGGGTAGGCCCTTTCCATATTGCGGCAAAGCTTGGCCCCTTGACCTATAAATTGCAAGATTTACAGGGGTGGGAAGAGAACTTACTAGTCAATGGTTTAGTTCTCAAATCTTATTTTTCCTGAGTTTTGTTTTTATTCTTTTATCTTGTACATAAATAAATTGATTTGGATGTTTATTTTGATTTATTTTATTTATGTTTTGTTTTAGTTTAGATTTTGATTGATTTCAATAAAAAGGAGGCAAAATTTTGGTTTCATGGAGAGCATTAGAATTCTAGAGTGATTAAAGTCCTTGAGTGTAAGACTATGTACTATTGTTTTATCTGAAATAATTTCTTCTAGTTTAGCAGTTTTCCCGAATGGCTATGAACACATTGAAGTCCTACTTAATCCTTGTAAAATAAACTAGAATCAAAAGGTTTAGAATACTATTTTGAGGCTCCATCCATCTCACATTTAAAAATGTCCTACGGAGTGACAACAAAAGGCCCATGGAAAGGAAGCAGGGTAAACAGTATATTATATATAAATTATCCCATGCCAAGAATTGAATGCCAAAAGGCAAATAAGAGTCAAAAAATCCTATGAAAGCAATTTGTATCAAAACAAAGTACTGAACCATATAAGTACTAAATTTCCAAAAGTTCTTCTCCATCCGTGAGTTGAAAGTTGAATACATCTCTCACACAAAAGGACACTATGGATAGAGGAGCCTGAATAAAAAATTCAGAAAGAAAGGTATGCAGGAGGACTCATATGCAAAGGACAAAAGTCCAAAAAAAAAGCACAAAAAGTGCAAAATGGCATGGGAATGAGGAACAAATGAATATTTCTGTTTACCATATGTTACAATCCTGTGGTGACCAAGCTGGAAGCTACCTGAAGACAGAGGTAATAAATAAAACTCATCTTCCTAGCCTCAAAAGAGTTATCTCGACTTGGAGATCTTGGTTTCCTTTCTCCTAAATTGGACTATCATCAATGATTAAAAGTACATATATTTGTCATTTGGGAAATCCAGACATCTAGAAGAATTCAACATGTTCATTTTATTGTAAACAGTCTGTTACTTAAGAAATAAATTATCCAGAGATCTAGGTTCACCAAGTAGTCGCCAATTGTTGCAGCTGCAACTGTTTTCCCAAATTTTTGAAATTTTGAACCCTCCTCTTAATTTTTATCTTGCCTAAAATTGTTTGGATCCATGAACTCTGTTTTTGTCTTCCCTCTGCTACAAGTTTGGATTGTTTTTATGCCTTTTGGAAAATTGCTTATGTCTGGAACTGTTTTGAGTTGTGGAATTTGAAGTTGGATTTAAAATGTTGCCCTTTGAACTGCGATTTCCTTCTTTGCTATCGAAAGTCTTTTCTCGTTTTCGCCGTTGTTTTAGTGGTGAAACAAACTTTTCATCGTTGCCCAACCGAAATTCTTTGGAACTTAATGTTTCTTCTTAGTTTGGTTGATCGGAGGTCATTTAGGCAATGCATCGGAAACATATTTCCCTACAGGGCCTCCATTGCGGAAGTTGAACGATGAATGTTCAGACGTATAGCTTTGAATTTTTCGATGCCGTGATGTTATTATTTTGGCTTGCTTTGCGCTGTCAGAGGGTGGTTGAAGTTTAAGTCGGGGGCTTTTGATCTTTATGAAGCCATTGTTTTGAGATCAGACAAGCTTCTTAGACCACTGCACAACTCTAAGATTTTTCAAACACTTAACGTTTTCATGATGTTTCTGCGTCATATCAAAAAGTTTATAACTTTGATCGAAGGCTGTAGTCTGATTGCTTTCCGCCATTACTACTCCTGAGCGAACTAAATTTCCACCATGTAACTGCTCCACTCGCCGAGGTTTTGTTACGGTTTTCACTGATATGTTTATTTGCCGCAGAGCTCGTAGTCTTTTCATCTTCCGCCATTGCGGCTGCATAATGCGCTAACCTCCCGACGTTTATGTCGTTCCATTTGCCGACTAGGAGTTTCTGCCCGATGCTTTAGTATTTAATCTTTCCGACGCCGTTAGACTTAATGGTCTCGCGGAACTCATTGTCCATCTGAAACCCGTCATTGCGGCTATTAATTAAACTATCCTGCCGATGCTTTAGCGATTTTTCCCGCTGGTGAAGGTTTTTCCCGCCTGTTTTGTATGTGTTTTTATCCTACTTTATGGGCGACGCAGGTTTCATTTTCTATCATTTCAAGGTTTACGCGACGAGAGTGCAGTACAGGGCCTCATTTTGATGATTAGTTTTATTGTTAATATTGTTTACATTTGTTGAAAAAATGCAGTCTGAATTAATGATGAATTTTTGTTTTGGCTGCAGATGGACTCGAAAGATTCTTCAGATTATTACTGGAAAGAAGACATAGCTGAAGGACAAAGTAGAAGGAAGTTGGCTGAAAAGTGATAGGCAAATACATTCTGAGATCAATGGGATCTTAAAAAGGGACAAATAAAAGACAAAGCGGAATCGATAGCAACAGAGGCCCGGGCTTGTAAAAGGTTCAACAGTTACTGAGTTGGTCCTGTTATATGAAGTACACATAAGACTAAATCCAAAATGCAACGTATTGCCTACATCATGAGCACTCACAAACTGAAAAAACTGTGAGATTAAAATGGTTGGGGGGGAGCCGAAAGGTGAGGGGGCGGGGCAACCCAAAGGTTTTGTTGTTTTTGTATAAAGATAGGAAAGTTAGAGGGAATGGGGGCTTTTTCCCTAGAAAAACTTGTGATCCATTGGTTGTAAGAGGAACTACTTCGTTTTACAATAATAAATTACAAATTTTGCCTATTGGAGAAGGTGTTGTGTGGAATGTTCGAATGTGATTAAATGAATAATGTTGAAGGAGAACTATTTCATTTTCAACTGTGTTTCATTAACTGTGAGAGCGTTCTAACTTCCTGAACCTATGTTCTCATTTGAATGTTCTCTGGTTGATTCGGTGATAATTTCCACTATGAGTAATGGAGATTTTAACGATTGATGAGCTATCTTGTCGTGTATATTTTTATTCATGTTTATGTGTTTTGATTCTAATAACAGCTCTCTGTGATTTATCTTAACATATGAACAATATTACATTACTCATGAATTAATATCTTTCTCCCTAGGGACGGCTTAGTTAGTGTTGTTTTTTTTTAGTTGTGTGTAATTTAGATGCAAGAGAGTCTAAGATGAGAGGTAAGAACCTGCGCATCACATTGTGACCACTCCTTGCATTCTCAATCAATCTGCATCTTAGATAGGCACTTACATATTATACTTAAAGTCAAAAATACAAAAATATATACGGTGGTTCGGACCGCAATCGATAAAACCTTTCATTTTTTTGTTACTTGACATACGGTATCCGAACCGCAAACTGGACGGATTCCCTACACCAAACAGTCACAGGCTAGTTGGGAACGTTGACTGGGGAGAATCCCTTGTTGTTGTTGCCTGCAAATTTCCAGGCCTCAACACCTTCACAGGTTATAAGCCTGTCTGGTAAATATAAAATAGTTTCTAAATACGTAAATTATTAGTTTTATATTATTTAATGTTTAGATCTACATTTGTTTTTATTTACTATTCCGTAACATAGAATTTATTCAGAGCTCTGTAAAGAAATAGAAGGTAAACTCTGTAACTTTGTTTACTTTTCATAAATGAAGGGTTTATAGCATAACCCTAGTCTGGTTTATATTAAGTAATAGTTTAAGATTTAGTTGATAGTTTTAAAAGATAAACTGTGTGGTTAAAAACTTGTTTATATACTTAACTGTATACTATTACTGTAACTCTAATGTAGTTTTACTGTTTCTTTTCTGCATTTTTATTTAGTTATACTAAATAAAAATAGTAAACACAAATAAATCATAACCCTGTTTTTCCTCCATAATATTTCAAGCATTGAGATAAATTTACTCTGCTATCTACACTTACACCATCATATCTACTATTTTCATTCTCTTATCTACTTAAAGCATTCTATCTATGCTAGAGTACGACCTGGTTTCCAGGTGTTGAAAAACACAGTTTAGAAATTTATTTTCATTCTAACACATTATCTTCTAAATCCATTTCATTTCTATAACAATCTAATAAGAATACTAAATCTAACATTTCTCAAACTGTACTGTTAACATTCATATAGCAGTTTAAATTAAGATTTATTTAACTAACACAGTAAAATAAAATAACATAGAACCTGTTGAGGACAGATGACAATAGCTTTAGGAGGCTGTTCCTCCCTACCAATCTCTTAGAGAGCGCTCAAACAACACTTCCTCAGGACCCCCGAGCCTGTTACTGGTCTTCTTGGCTGAGAATTGGTGGAGAACGCACATAGTAGAACCCTCTGTCAATTGACTAGTTCAGTATCTCAGTAAAATACTATGCTCTCAGCAGTATGATCTTCAGCTTAAAATTTGCACTAGATCAATCAGCAGTTATCCCCTCAAACACTTTCCAAATTTCCCTTCCATTGAATTCCTCTGAAGTACATTCATTCAACCTGAATGATCACCTATCTAGAATGAGCAACCTCAGCTCTCTTTAATGGGAATTTTTATAAAGATTGCCTAGGTATTTTGGGTCAATTTTCATTAATTGAGCCACCTGCTCTGATTCCACTTTCTTGGGGAATCATGACCACAAATGTAGGGAAGTTGCCACCTACAACAGTTGGAAGTGGTTTGAGGATGCTGCCACATGTCAGTTTGCTCTCCACCTAGTCTCCTCCACCAATTTGACCAGTAAACACTCTTTTAACAGCTCTCCTAAGCTGTTGTCTCCTTCTTTATTTATTTATAAATAAAATATTCAAAATTTACATTAAATATCATTGACCCCACTGGGTCATCAATTACAACTTAGCATAAAATTTAACATATTGTTCCTCAAATAATATAAAATTGTTTTTGCAAAATTGGGGTATGTGACATATAGTTTTTTTTTTAAGTTTTAAAACTAATTATTATATTATAATAATAATATAATCTTTTTTTAAGTTTTCATAAACTATATAATATTTTTTATATATAATTATTTAATCTTTATTAAAATGTGTTTTTTTTTTGTTTTGCACGTTTTACAATTTCGATGTGGGGAAGACTGTGCACGAAGGATGGGTGATGGAGAATTCCCATGAAGGGAGTGAAGAAGCCGCAACAGAGTGAACAGGACGGGGATGAAGGCGCCGGGAAGAGGGTGCAAAGGAGGAGAATTGATAGGTGGCGTGGAGCGTGGAGCAGTGGGAGTATGCGATGGATGGAGGAGGTGAAGCTGAGCAGGAAGGCGGAGCTGAGCGCCTGCGCTAGTGGGTGATGATTGGGAATGATGGCATGGATGAGGAGGACGATGGACGAGTAGAGTGAATGGATGTGCAAGTAGGGGAGTGCCAAGGAGAGGCCACACAAGTGATGAGGGCCACGCCGGTGGAGTACTGTGCGTAAGAAGATTCGACGGAATGAGACTGCAATCAGGTGATTTCATGGGTAGAGGGAAACAACTGCACGGGAGTTGGTGTGGGCATGAAGGAGGGTGAGGGATGAAGGTTGAGGAGCAATGGGAAGAGGAGAGAATTGGGATCGAGAGTGTTCAGGAGGCTGAGAGAATTTGGTTGGAAATTGGGTGTGGAGGGTGGCTGCCTGTGATGGCCGACGAGGAAGGAGAACGATGTGAGGAGTGATAGGGGTGAAACGGAGTAGTGAAAAAATGATGTGAGATGAGCCAAGCTCAAAGGTGGGTTGAGCCAAATCCGAGCTCATGCTAAAGGAGCGAATCCACTCTGATACCAAATGGAGCAACCGAATCCGGTTGTCCGTTAGTCGAATCTGACTATCATTGTAATAATGAAATATGAATAATAATAATATATTGGATGATAGATAAAATGTACAATAAGCTCGCCTTTTATATGGCTTGAGCCAACATAGTGAAGGGTTACACCCTTTCACTAGTAACCTAATAGTCTAATTAATATTGTCTTTTATATTTGTTACAGTGGAAGAAAAGATGAAGACCCTGGGTATTTTTTAAGCACCCATAGCTTGCTCCCTAGGTTGCGATGGAGTATATTGTGTGAAGTACCAACATGGATCCACATTTGTATGGTCGTGGCTATGCTCAAATTTGCGTCTATATGGCATAGATCTACATTGTATATCTGGTAGCTATGTCCAAGTTTGAGTCCTCTATCACATGGATCTACACTGTATTCTAGTAGCCATGGTTGTTTATTCCTCTCATGGATATGTCTTGTATTGGTATGTAGCCATGACGAGGTTACATCTATTCATGAGTCAAAGTATTGATGTATTGTAGATGCATGTTCAATGACACTCTCCGATCAAGCTGGCTCTTACCTTGAAGTGATAACTTGCTCTATCAAAGCTCTCGCCTATCATATCCCTCTAGCCTCATGCTTTGGGGGGCATTCTTTTACACTCAAAATCTGTCACCAGCATGTGATAGGATCCCTAACACAGACATTTAATCTCAAATCCCAAACTTCAAGAGAATCCTGCTCTAGGTGTTGATTCAAATATACAAAATTGCAACACCGCTCTTACCCTCAAGCAAATAAGCAGTACCTTGTTTAGCACCACACTAGTTGTGTGAAGACTAGACGGTGCCACCGCCTTTAACCTATGTTGTTGGCGTAGTTCTTACCCATCACTGCTCTATCATAAAGAGGTATAAGTGGTGCCCTTGGTAAAAAGTGAAAAAAATGAGGTTTCTTGAGGCTTCTAGAATAAGAGCCTCGTGTATAACTTTATCCCTACTCACCTAGGTTGGTTAAGATCGAGATCCCTCTTTGTAGGATTTTGTGGCCACCTCAGCCACCAATCTCTCAACCATCCTATCCATTTGATCCCTATAAATTCAAGCTCATACTCCATGGTTGAGGGGGAGAGAAGAATAGTAGAGTTATTCTGTTGAATTGATACCCTGGCCTAATCCATCAGAGAGCAATTGTGGAGCAAGTTGGAGCTATCGGGGACAAGGTGCTATTCTTGTGAAGGAGTGTATCAGCACTAAGGCACATGATTGTAATCTCTTTCATTTATTTTCTAATGCAAAGTTGATTTCCTTCGCACATGTTTGTTGTGTTAAATCTCACATATATGTTATTGGATTCCTTAGTCACTAATGTGGATGTGTAGATGATTTTCTGGTAGCTTTGATGTCTTTGTATGTTTGATATGTTTTACAGGTATACAGGTCCTTCATCAGAGTTACATTCCAGGCATCTATAACGCTCAGGGAAAGTCTTCAACCAAGTTATTCACTCATTTGTTCTGGATCTGAACCATTCATACCAGAGAAACAGCTTCTGTCCGCAGAAGGTGATATATTCCTGACAACACACACCTTAACCGAAGGAGTTAGAAATAATTGACACTTCACAACAATACTCACTATAAATATCTCTGATTCATTTTTTCAAGATAATGTGTATACCAAATGCACAATAGACATCATGGAATGCTTTGCTTATCAGTGTATCACTCATAGAATGTCTCAACTTCCTTATTTACTTTCTCAATCTCAAAGCATTTATCACACTCCTGAAACAACCATAATTCTTTGTCTTGCTTTACCTTTGCATTTTTCATAGCTACAAAATGTTTACCTGGGATCCTTATTCCTCCTTCAAGCTTTTCTACCTCTTCCTTTGACCTTCTCTTCTTCTCACTCAATTGCTTCTACATTTCACTAATTCAAAATATAACATTTTTCAATGTTATACAATCAGTAGTGGTTACTTTTTTTACTTTTTGGAGTCAAGTAAAAATAAGCTCAATTTCATTACTAAAGTATTTTAAATCAGTTTATCCCACAATTTTTTGAAGGACATAAATCATATAAACTCACCCAATTTGCAAATTAGTAATAAATTATTCATATGATTATGTACATAAAATCCTTCAAGGTCACATTTCCTTGTCCTTCAATGCAAAATTGATATCCTCTTTATAAAGTAATCAAAGTACTACCCTAAGTATTCACCTTGAGCAAACTTTATTTTATGCACTTTCTTTGAGTTTTTTCTTCCTCATTTTCAACCATTTCACTGTCCAACAATAACCTATTATTACACCTCGACCTATTATTACACGAGAGGCAATTGCTAATTATAGATGTTCCTGCAATTATAATTATGATTTTTTTAAAACTTCCCATCCACAAACCTTAATAATAATACGATCTTTGAAGTGTGTAAGCCACGTAAATCATAGCTTTTTGCTTTACTGACATCATAAATTTGGCTGTTATTTGCCGAATAGGATAAAAGACAACAAAAACGCCCCCACTTTTTCTCCAAATTTTGGATAGAAACATGTTAAAATTGCTATGGAAATCTGCTATTTCCACACTTTCGTAATTGGATTTAGTTGTTCTTAACTAAATAACCAATTTTTAAACTGCTAGAAATTACAATATAAGCTGCTGTACCGAATTCAGGCGATTTGGATAGCGCTTGCACTGCTCCTGCTCCGTGATCTGGTTGTGGATGCTGCGCGTGAAAATGTCAAGCTCAAGCAACTTGAATACAAAAGGAGTGGTATTATGTTGAAATGACGATCTATTTAGTTAAATGCTTTTTGTTTGTACAAACGAACACAATTGGAATAAATAACAGTGAAATAATGATCCTCAAGAATCCTATCATTCACTTTTTCTACTGTTCCACCAAGATTGTTGTTGACAGTGCCGTGAACGCATAAATTATTCCAAACGATTTAACTGTTGAGTTATGCTCATTGTTCGTACAAACAATGACAATGAAAATACATAAAGAAGAGTTGTGCCTTTCTGCCAATCATAATCACATTGAGAGGATTGGGGGTCATTGTAACAATCCTGGAAAAAGCTGGAGCTGGAAGAACGTTAACAGCGCCGTGAACGAGATATATTTTACCGTCTGATTAGTAGTTTGTTCATGCTTTTTGTTTGTGACGAAGACCATTGGAGTACTTAAAGCAAGGTTGTACCTTAATTATAATAATGATCCGTACGGTTTGGATAACTCATCGTCTTTTGATATCCCCCGAAAAATATGAAAAAGAAGATCATAGGAATATTTCTAATTGTTTGGAAAATCATATTTTAGTTAGAAATTGGTGAAGTCAAAATTTCATACAGAGTGTAGTTTTAGGGTTCTTCAAAGTTTTAAATTCCTTAAAAAGCAAGGGCATAAAAGAAGTATGTTTGTGAAATTTAAAGAGATGCTGGTAAAAGTTTTCCTATTAAGCACTTTTACTATCCTATTATATTTCAATCTTTTTTCTAATTTAACTAGGTGAATGGAACATACCAGTTAAGGTTTGTTATTATATTTTCCAAACTAAGCACATAATGGTATGTTATTAGTATACATTATATTTTGGGAGGTGTTTGTTGGAGTATTTGTTGAATAATTGTTTAAATTTGGGGATAGTTTTAGTGTTGGAAAAAATTTATATGGTATCAGAGTTTATGTTCTAGGTTCATAGTTTTTGAGTTTTGGAGTATGGGTTGAATAAATGCTGCATCTTTGAGGATATAACATGGACTAACCACCACATTGGGATAATGGGACTATAACATGGACTAACCACCACAGTGGGATAATGGGATTATGGTTGGTTTCAAATGATTACCAACAATATACAGGTTTTGATGTAAGAACAAACCTCTGGAATGATGGGACTCTTTTTTGTTTCAAATATTTACCAACAATCTGCAAGTAGTATCAGAGTTTATGTTCCAGGTTCATATCATTTGAATATTTACCAACAATTTGCAAGTGGTATCAGAGTTCATGTTCCAGGTTCATATCATTTGAGTCTTGGAATATCCTTTGAATAACCTCTGTACCTCTGAGAATATAACATGGATTAGCCACCACATTGGGATAACTGGACTGTGTTTGGTTTCAAATATTTACCAACAATTTACAGATTTTGATGTAACAACAAACCTCTGGAATGATGGGACTGTGCTTGGTTTCAAATATTTACCAACAATCTGCAAGCTGTATATGTTCAGGGTTCATATAATTTGAGTCTTAGAATATCGTTTGAATAACCCTACATCTCTGAAAATATAACAGAGATTAGCCACCACATTGAGATAACTAAACTGTATTGGTTTCAAATGTTTATCAACAATCTACATATTTCAATGTAACAACAAACCTCTATAATAATGATTATAAGACTCTGATTGATTTCAAATGTTTACCAACAACCTCCGAGTTTTGATGTTTGATGTGACGGCAAACCTTAGAATATTGTTGTTATACCATACTTATCCTTACAGCTTTTGTGATATTTCATAAAGAAAAGGAAGCACATTGACAGTGCCGTGAACGCGATAAACTATTTGGTGATTGAATCATTTCATAAAATAAAAAAAGAGGAAGAACGTTGACAGTTCCGTGAACGCGATAAACTATTTCGTGTAAGAATCTGGCACCGAGCATCCGGTTTAATTATTATTTAAACTTTATGCTTTTTCTTCGTACATGCAAGGACCGTTGGATTACGTAAAGAGGTGTTGCACCTTTATGGTAATCATATTGAAATGACGATCCTCACATTTATAAACACGAGTTGTGGCACGGTGTCTTGAAGTTTGTCAGCTTCTGCAAAATATGGGGTTAGCGAAGGCCATGGAAGAAGATCAGGTGAATTTTCCGGAGGGGTGGGCAGAAAATGTTAAACTAAACCTGATGAAGGAATCAACTAATGTAGCAAACGATGCATCGCGCAAGCTTTTGCGGGTGGCCACGCGTCTGGTCGATGCCAATCCATATGCGTACACTCCTCGGTTCATTTCACTCGGACCTTACCACTATGGTAAGGAACCGGAAGATGTTTTCAAGGCAAATCATATGTATGACAAAATCCAGTACGCCGCTGCTCTTTGCCAGAAATTGCTCAAGAATCCCAACCAGCTAGCTGGTTTTAACTTGGACGAGATAGTTGCTAAGGTCGAAGAGAAGCGCACGCAGATTGAGAGTTTCTATGAATGCTCAATCCCGGAAGGCGATTACAGTAAGAAATTTGCGTTGATGATGGCGGTAGATTCCTTCTTTCTACTAGAGTTCTTGTTCGGCCATTATCGTGGTGAGCATAGTAGCAATATAAAGTGCGACATTCTCATGCTGGAAAATCAGATCCCACTGTTTGTGCTCAGAGAAGTCTTTGACAAGGTGAAGGCAGCTTTACTCCCGGCGCTGGCTCACATTAATTTGAGCGAAAATACAATCAACTTCTTTCTGGTGCGGAAGGCATACATGGAGTTGTCTCCATTCGACATAACACCTGATACATTCATAGATTTTGCATTAAACAAGAGGACTCCGAAGACGACGCAGACGCATCCACACCTGCTGGGTTGCATGCACGGTATTGTTTTGCAATTCCTGCTTACCGAAGGCGTAGAGGAGAAAACAGGAGTACGTTTGGTGGGTTGCATGGCAGAGCCGTCTCTACTTCAAATCATCTGCAGCTTTATTGTAGTTCCTGTCGTTGAAAAGATGTGTAGGATTTTCTTTTTCTCCACTCATGAACAAGGGGAGCTTCCTATCAATGGATACACAGCAAGCGAGCTGGCAAGGGCCGGAATTAAGTTCAAATCATATTCCACGCCGTCTCAATGCATCTGGTTCGACAAATACTCCCACAGTCTCTACCTTCCGCGAATGACTGTAACATACCCTACTCAAACTGAAGTGTTCTTCAGGAATCTGCTTGCATTGGAAGTCAATGATTCCGACCATGGCAACCACGTGAGGGACTTCATTCAGCTGATGGACTGCCTGATCGACACTTCGCAGGACACTCACACGCTGAGGAAGTGTCATGTGATTTGTCTGGGAAGTGCTTTATCAGACGAGGGTTTAGCCAAGATCTGGCACAGCATGCATCAGCCTTTTTCCAATGGCCACCTTGAGCCTCCTGAGGAATTGAAACTGGCACTCGACGATGTGCTTAAAAACAAGTGTTGCATGATCAAATGCAGAATTGCGCTTTTGAAATTGTGTCAAGGGTGGTATGAGCAGTATTTATCAAAGCCATGGAATGTTGTAGGTCTTCTGGTTGGGATCTTTGTTTTGATTGTCAACGTTATACAAGCTTATTGCAGCTTGTGGGGATGCAGCTTCCGTGATTCTACTTAAAACTTTGTATATTTGGAATGTCTTGCAAAATTGTTGTATATTTGGAATGTCATTTAACTTGTTGCAAAATTGTTGTATATTTGGAATGTCATTTAACTTCGTTGCAAAATTGTATATTTTGTTATGTATGTTTGGAATGTTATTTCTGTATTCATGGTGACCAGCTTGTAGTTTTCTTTAAACAATCGGAACAATAATTTCGCAAGAGTATATCCAAAGATAGTAAGTCAGTTAGATTTATTAATAATTTGCAATTTAGTAGAAGTAAGAGTTAATCTGAGGAGCCACCTACCTTTCAAACCTTGTCACAACAAGTCAATAAATAACCTTACCTAACAGTTTTGAACCCATCTTAAAAAATGAACCTACCCTTCAAACTTTATCACAACAAGTCAATAAACAACCCTACCTAATACTACCAAACTGTTTTAAACCCATCCTAAAAAAATGAGCGCTGGCAATATGAAAAATGCCTTCCTACCTAACTATTTTAAACCCATCTTAAAGAATGAGCCTTGGCAATATGAAAAATGCCTTCCTCTTTGCCGCTGGAAAGTAAGAACTTTCATTGTGAAAGACGGCTACTATTTTCATCTTCTACTAGATGAATTGCTTTTTGTGTTGTTTAGGGAATTATGGACTGCAAGACACCATGATCATTTTAAAATATTTTTAACGAAAGATTATATCTAATTACATAGCCGTTAATAATTGCGTCAAAATATTGTGATATTTTATGAGTAGCATGTAAAACGTTTTCAGAATTTACTCCCTTGAAGGAGTTAAACAAAACAACTTTCACTAGAATGGCTGCTTTTTTGTTTTGTCTGGCCCATTGTGGACTTCATCATTATATTTAATTACAAAGTCGTAATTAGTTGAGTACAAATGTTAGCCAAAATCAAGCCGACTAAATTTGAGTTTAGGGTTCAGTCGATATTAAAATTTAATTTTCACTTTCACGTCAACTACTTTTTATTTTTCACTTGTAGGGTGAAATTTGTCTATCTCCCAACTAGACAAGTTTATAAATTTTAGTCGGTCTTTCACTCGACTAAAATTACTTCAACTTACTTGTCGGTTTTACCGACTGATTTTACCTCGACCACTTGCTACTTCGACCAAGTCGACTGACTTCTTCTCTTCGACCAAGTCGGCTCACTTCTTCTCTTCGACCAAGTCTGACTTCTTCTCTTCGACCAAGTCGGCTCACCTCAGTTGGCTGACTCAACTGACCTCTCAAGTCGGCTCACACAACCGACCACTCAAGTCGACTCACTTTGGTCGAAATCTACAGAGTATGTTTCTTAGTCTAAAGACTTAAGAAATTACAAATGATTTTCACCTGTGAGTAAGATGAAGTAAAATAGACACATTTACAAATCCAAATAACTTATAAAAACATATGCCCAAATATGTAGGAAGACTTGAGTGGACCAATGTGCCTAAAACCGGAAACTTTCAAGCGGTGAGAAATGTATGGGTTCTTTGATCTTTCACTTAACAGTAATTGTAAAAAACATTTACCCAAGTAAATCTGGAAATATGTGCAGCCAAATAATCATGCATTCAACCATAAACTATTTCATATATTACAAACTTGTCGGTTACAAACTGGTCAGTCCAGACTTGTCAGTCTACAGAGCTTCAGCTCTTCGACTAAATCACATACACAAAAGCTTGAGCTTCGATTTCTCTTTTCTCACCGTGAGTTCCTCTATCTCTCTATTGTGTCTCTTGTGTCTATAAACTGATTTACAATTTGCTTCTTCTATTTATAGGCAACCTGAAGATTGCTTCTACATGGGCCGACTGACTCACCATTAAAGACTGTAATAACTATCTACCTAACAACTTAGCTTTAGAAATAAATTCGACTGGATTACATTGCCGAATAGAGGACTCTTCCCTCTTGTCAGACTGACAGACAAGATCTTGACTTGTACAGACTCTGACAGAGTCGGCTGAGAGTCAGGTACATATCTACAAGTAATTACATTTTTCCAACACTCCCCCTTAATTATAAGCAGATGGGGATTTTTAAAACAAAATTTACAAAATGTTTCAGAACTTAGACATGCTCTGTTTATGACAGAGTTCATTGTGGAGAACTTGTCATTCCAAGATAACTACGCAGATACTGGAATGTGTCTTTTGCCAATGGCTTTGTGAAGATGTCGGCAAGTTGGTCTTCAGACCTGCAAAATTCCAAACAAATTTCCTTGTTGTTCACCAACTCTCTTATAAAATGAAACCTTGTGTCGATGTGCTTGGTTCTCTTGTGAAACACATGATTTTTTGATAATGCTATGGCCGAATTGTTGTCGTAGAAGATTGTTGTCGGTTCTTGATGGTTCTGTGACAAGTCTTTTAAGACTCTTCTCATCCAGACAGCTTGACATACAGCGCTTGTCGCTGCAACATACTCTGCTTCAGCTGAAGATAGAGTTACTATGGGTTGTTTCTTTGAAGCCCATGAAACAACACCTGTACCAAAATGAAATGTGTACCCAGATGTGTTTTTCCTGTCATCTATGTTGCCTCCATTATCACTGTCAGTGTAACCAATGAGCTTAAAATTTTCTGAGGTTGAATACATAATACCAAGGTCTTTTGTGCCACTTACATACCTCAGAATTATTTTACCTGCTTGCCAATGTGAGTCTTTTGGTGACTCAATGAACCTTGAAATTAGACTTACTCCATACATAATGTCTGGTCTTGTTGCTGTCAAATACATAAGGCTACCAACAAGCCTTTTGAACAGCGTAGGATCTACAGTGGATCATTCATCATCCTTGCTCAATTTTAAACCTGTTATTACTGGTGTTGGGGTTGTCTTGCAGTTAGACATGTTAAATATTTTTAAAATTTCACTTGCATACTTAGACTGTGGAATAAAAATACCACTTTTAGACTTCTGAACTTCAATGCCCACAAAAAACTTCATAAGCCCCAGATCAGTCATTTCAAATTCATTTTCCATGACTGTTTTAAAATCTGCTATGCCAAAATCACCAATAAATATTAAATCATCTACATACATGCAGACAATTAACATCTTACCTTGCTCATCGACTTTTGTGTACAAAGTCGGTTCACTTTCACTTCTATGAAATCCATTTTCAGTGACATAGGAATCAATCCGACTGTACCAAGCTCTAGGAGCTTGCTTCAAACCATATAATGTCTTTTTCAACCTATACACTTTATGTTCTTGACCTGGAACTTCATACCCTTGTGATTGCTCCACATATACTTCCTCTTCTAGATAGCCATTTAAGAATGCCGACTTGACATCCATTTGATGAACATGCCATTTGTTTTGTGCAGCAATGGCCAAAACTGTTCTGATTCTATCCATGCGTGCAACAGGTGGAAACGTTTCATTGAAGTCGATGCCGGGTTGCTGTGTGAACCCTCTTGCTACCATTTTTGCCTTGTGCTTTTGCACATTCCCATTAGCATCTTGGTTTGTCTTGTAAATCCATTTGACATTGATTACATCCTTGTCTTTTGGTACATCAACGAGTTTCCATGTCTGGTTTTTCTCAATGCATTCTATTTCTTCATCCATGGCTTGTTCCCATACTTCTTCTTCAACAGCTTCTTCAAATGTTAGTGGATCATATATAGGGGAAAATAATGCAAAGAGAGAGAATGAATTAGGTGTACCAGCTTCATATATCTCTCGCAGACTTCTTGTCTTCACCGGTTCTGTCGATGTCGACCTAGACGAAATGCTTGATGGAGTCTGTTGTCCTCTTGGTGTACTTGTCGGTGTAGCTTGAGCTGCTACTTGTGTCAATGGTCCTTGTGTTGAACCATGTCTTAGTGCCATGGGAGTCGACGGTGCTCCGATTGGTTGACTTACATGTGGTATTTGAACCACTTCCTCTTCCATATCATCATTGTCGACATTCGACACAATCTTGACATTTATGTCGATGGTTTCATCCCATGATTCATTCTCGACAAATTGAACATCTCGACTGATTATCACTTTCCTTGTGACAGGATCATACAACTTGTATGCTTTTGTGTCTTCAGAATAGCCGACAAAAATACATTTCTATCCCTTCTTGTCTAGCTTCCTTCTCAACTTATCTGGAACATGAGCATATGCAACACAACCAAAAACTTTTAAATGGGAAACACTATGATTCATACCTATCCATGCTTCTTGGGGAACTTTACTCTTCACACTTTTTGTCGGACACCGGTTCATAATGTATACGGCAGTTGTGACTGCTTCTCCCCAATACTCATTTGGAAAATGCTTGGCTGCCAACATGCTGCGTGCCATCTCCATGATGGTTCTGTTCTTTCTTTCAGCAATATCGTTCTGCTGAGGTGTATACCGTGCAGTGAATTGTTTCTGTATGCCATGGGTCTTGCAAAAATTTAGAAATTCATTTGAAACGTATTCACCTCCTCTGTCGGTCCTTAATATCTTGATGCAGTGACCACTCTGGTTCTCCACAAGTGCCTTAAATTGCTGAAAATAACCAAATGCATCAGATTTATGTTTCAAGAAATATACCCATGTTTTTCTTGAGTAGTCATCAATAAAGGTTAAAAAATACTTGTAGCCACCAATGGATGATGTCTGCATTGGACCACAGATGTCAGAGTGCATAATTTCAAGTGGTGTGCATGCTCTATAAGACTTTTTGACTGGAAATGTCTCTCTATGTTGCTTTCCAAAAATACAGCCTTCACAAACCTTCTCTGGTCTATCGATCAATGGTAATCCCTTCACCATATTCTTTGTGTGCAGTAGTTTCATCCCACCAAAATTCAGATGTCCAAATCTGAAATGCCACAACCAGGGTTCATCCTGAACTTCTGTCTGAAATGTAGCTTGCAAATTAGCGCTGCAATTTTCTCTCTTGTCAAGGAGCTCGACTGTTTCTTCACTTTCTGCCTTGAATGCAGCTCCTATGTTTGTCTTCCCTTTTATGTCGAGAACTATCTTCAATGGAAACAAGCGGTTGCTTGTCATTGGCACTTTTGCTATCAGCTGATCGCTTGGACGCTTGTCTTTGATCACACAGTGTTCATCTTCCATGTAGAATCTGTAGCCTTTTTGTAACAACTGTCCAATGCTTAACAAATTATGTTTCAGACCTTCGACATGATAGATATCAGGGATATACTTACTCTCCCCCTATTTGGTTAGAATATCAACAGTGCCTTTTCCTAAGACAGTGACTTGGACATTGTTTCCAAGTGTAACATCAGTTTTAACTGAAGTGTCTAGACTGGAAAACATATTCAAATTACCAGTCATGTGGTTGCTGCATCCTGAATCTAAGTACCATATGTCATGTGGACTTTCTTGAACAACATTGCATTCAAGTGGAGATGTCGATGCCATTAACATTGCACTTGTCGAAGTGTTGGTATTGGTCGACTGACTTGGACTTTGCCTTCCTTGGTCATATTGCTTCTTCCTGCATTCATATGCATAATGACCAAACTTCTTACAGTAATGACATTGAATTTTTGATTTATCAAACCTATGGCCACTTGGCTGACTTGGGTTCTGGTTATCTCCTCTGCCACCAACATTTGCAGAACTCCTGCCTCATCCTCCTCTTGAAGAACTTCTTCCTCTGCCTCTGAAGTTGTTTCTCCCCATGCCTTTACCACGGCTTATGGATAACTGTGCTGCAAATGCACCTTCCAATGATGTTTGTGTTCTGCTGAGTCTGTGTTCATGATTGATGAGTGAAGCTTGCAACTCATCAATGGTAAATGTCATCATGTCTGTGTGTTCCTCTAAGGTCACAACCAAGTTTTCAAATCTTGGGGGAAGACTTCTGAGAATTTTTTCAACAACCCTTTGGTCTGCCATGGGTTCTCCATGAGATTTCAGTTGGTTTATCAACCCAACAACTCTAGTGTAGAATGTATCTACATTCTCTGAATCTTTCATGGACAAAGATTCAAAATCTCTTCTCAGAATCTGCAGCTTGGATGTCTTTACCTTATCCAAACCTTGATAGGCAATCTCCAATGTATCTCATGCTTCCTTAGCATTAGTCTTTGCTGCTATTCTTGGGAGTATGCTCTCATGCATAGCTTGATGTATGAAAAACAGAGCTTTTCCATCTTTCTTCCTCTGTTCCCTCAAGACATCTTTCTCAGCCTGTGTGAGATTGTTATATGCTGTCATGTTTGTTGGTTCTGCATAACCATATTGGACTATCTCCCAGACATCTTGACCTCTGAATAAAGCCTTCATTGTTAAAGACCAATATTCATAATTCTTTCCTATAAAAATTGGAGTTTGCAATGAACCAGAAGTGGAAGCCATTTTTAATTATTAATTAACTTTCCTTAGAAAATTAAATTTCCACCTTTTAAGACAAGATTTCTTTCCTAAATCTTGGCTTGATATAAACCTTGCTCTGATACCAGTTAGCCAAAACCAAGCCGAATAAACTTGAGTTTAGGGCTGAATCGATATTAAAATTTAATTTTCACTTTTCACGCCGACCACTTTTTCTTTTTCACTTGTCGGGTGAAACTTGTCTATCTCCCGACTAGACAAGTTTATAAATTTTAGTCGGTCTTTCACTCGACTAAAATTACTTCGACTTACTTGTCGGTTCTACTGACTGATTTTACCTCGACCACTTGTCACTTCGACCAAGTCGACTGACTTCTTCTCTTCGACCAAGTCGGCTCACCTCAGTCGGCTGACTCAACTGACCTGTCAAGTCGGCTCACACAACCGACCACTCAAGTCGGCTCACTTTGGTCGAAATCTACAGAGTATGTTTCTTAGTCTAAAGACTTAAGAAATTACAAATGCTTTTCACCTGCGAGTAAGATGAAGTAAAATAGACACATTTACAAATCCAAATAACTTATGAAAACATATGTCCAAATATGTAGGAAGACTTGAGTCGACCAATGTGCCGTAAAACCTGGAACTTTCACGCGGTGAGAAATTTATGGGTTCTTTGATCTTTCACTTAACAGTAATTGTAAAAGACATTTACCCAAGTAAATTTGGAAATATGTGCGGCCAAATAATCATGCATTCAACCATAAACTATTTCATATATTTAACTATGCAGAAATAACAAAGTATTACAAACTTGTCGGTCCAGACTTGTCGGTCTACAGAGCTTCGGCTCTTCGACTAAATCACATACACAGAAGCTTGAGCTTGGACTTCTCTTTTCTCACCCTGAGTTCCTCTGTCTCTCTATTGTGTCTCTTGTGTCTGTAAACTGATTTACAATTTGCTTCTTCTATTTATAAGCAACCTAAAGATTGCTTCTACATAGGCCGATTGACTCACCATTAAAGACTGTAATAACTATCTACCTAACAACTTAGCTTAAGAAATAAATTCGACTGGATTACATTGCCGAATCGTGGACTCTTCCCTCTTGTCAGACTGACAGACAAGATCTTGACTTGTACAGACTCTGACAAAGTCGGCTGAGAGTCAGATACATATCTGCGAGTAATTACATTTTTCCAACAACAAATATTTTTTTGTTTTGTCTGGCTCGACTCGAACATTATATTTAATTATAAAGTTGTAATTAGTTGAGTACAAGTATTTTAATATTTTATAAGTACTATGGAAAAGGTTTTCAAAGTTTAGTCCATAAAAGATGGCTAAAACAAAACAAAAAAATCAATTTAAATTGATTTTTACTTTGTTTCATATTTACTGAAGTTTTGGGAAGCTTAATGAATTAAATCAACATAAAGAGGGTTATGACTTTGTGACTTTGAATTTGGATTGAAAAATTACTAGGACACAAACTTTAATTTTTAATTATTTTTATGATGGTAATAACTTACCAAATTGTGTAGGAAAAGTGATTTAAAAAAACAATAGATATAAAGAAATCATATAGGTATATAGTATTTCCGTTTAAAAGAAACATAGAGATTAGAAAAATCATTTTGTTATGAAAATGGTTGACATAAGACCAGAAAAATCATTTAGCTTTGAAAATTGTTAGATAAAAAGTTAGAAGGGAATCTACCTTGAACGATGTTTGTAGGCATGACTATGCGTACAAAAGGAGAGGCAACACTGAAAAGATAGAAATTGACATTTTACCATCAATTAAAGTGTTCGCAATATCTATGAAGGACGTCATTGACATTTTACCATCAATTAAAGAGTTCGCAATATCTATGAAGGATCTCATTGAAATTTGTGTAAGTCTTTTTGGTGTAAGAACTCTCCTACCTCATTATTGAAACACTATTAATTGATGAAAATATATTTGATGAAAATTTTAAAAATATATATATTGAGATTTTTTCATATAAATATTTAAAAATAATATTTATTTATCTAGATAAAGATTAAAATTTACTCATTTTATTTATAAGGGTTTTAATCTTTCGAGACACGTTCATGCTTGGACCATGGATGTTTGGCTGACCTTTTGCTCTACCTATCATTCACTAAGGCAAACTTGCCAACAAATATATTAAAATTGCGATCTATTGTGGATATCTATATGATAGTCTAAGAGGAAGTTATTTTCATATTCAACCTTCTTAATGTCACAAAGATGACAAATTCTTTTGATCTATGACAGTTTAGGTACTTTCAAATGCCTCATTTCACTATGGAGCTTGTGAGAGTTTATTTTTATTTTAGTATTCTTGCTTTCGTTATGTGTGCTAGTTAAAACACATAGATACTATTAATCTTCTAGATTAGGGTTGGACACCTCCTTATAGTATCTTAATTTTCTCTATCTTGTAATTCTTTACCACACCACACTTTCTTCTTAAATTTGGATGTAATAATATTTTAATATAAGCATTTCTATACAATAACTTCTTCCTCAAAACCCCAATTATTTACCCAAGACTTTACATCTTTATGCTAACCTCGCTTTAGACTAGAGTTTGAAGCAATCTTACGAAACATTTTGTCTCCCATGTTGTTTGTCATATTCCTATATGTTATGTACCTAATTATAACCATGCTCTCAATGATGAAAGATTCATTTCCATGAGGAGGATATGATAAGGTGTATTTTCTTAAACTTTGAGATTATAAGATATAAAACACTTTTGGATTATCTCTATCTTTTTCCACAATTTCATAAAGGTGATGCAACCCCAAACTTCACAACAATATATGATAATAAGAGTGACAAGAGTTTCAAAGAGGATTTTCTTATTACTCCAAAGCCAAAGGTCTACTAACATAAAACTATTTACAAGTCCATAATAAGCTTTCCACCCTCCTATTAATGTGGGAAAGAGCCTTGCACAATAATAGGCCTTCTCACTTGTGTGAAGTCTCAATTATACCTCACACCTTTTAAAATAAAGAACCCGTCTAGATTTTAGCATAGAAACCATAACTATTTTAATGTGAAAATGACAAATAAAATACAAAATAAAGAATACTTCTCTCCTACATAAAAAGTGCATTTCTACTATATCTATAGTAACAAAGAGAGTTCATATTCTAACTAGTGTGCATTTCTATCTATACTAGCTAAGAGAGTTAATATTCTAACTCAATGAACACAAGATTGAAATACCCTATCAAGATGTCTGCAATTCCGAAAGGAATGAAGTGCACCTTTGATATTGCGTCGTGTTTAGTCAAGATGAAGTATGAGAACCACGATTTTTCTCGCCTTCACTGATTGTACTGCGGAGCCATTTGCGGATAGGACGGGGCTCGAGGAGTGTTATAGAGATTTTCACCCCACTAGGTGAATCACACATTGTATGGCCTTCCCCTGTCCCGCTGCAAACTCATTAACCCCTATGGACCACTTTTTGTCTTTTGATGTGTCATTGACCATCCCTAAAAACATAAGAAAAATGATATACGTGGCCTTTTCCCTGATAACCGCGTAAATACGCGGATATTCCCTCTATAGTCGCGTACATCGAGATGTGTACATAATACAAAATCCTTTGGAGCGTTCCTTGACTTGGATCCGACTCATACGACTCTTG
>LPNX010957647.1:0-52578 GCA_001517045.1 Pseudotsuga menziesii | reverse complement strand
TTCCCATTTTCATTATTGGTGGGTGATCTCGCGTCTGTTAACAGTATACATCAATGACCGATAATCAGACGATGGACTACTATGTTCGACCTCGACACCTTTATTCGCATAGTAGGACATGTACTTGTAGCGGTTTGTGTAGAAGACCTTCCAGATTGGTGGCATCCACTATATGCTACCTCCTTGATCATGCCAGTGTTCATGAGATTTCAGCTCTCGTGACTTGTTCCAGTATATGTCAGACATTTCCAGCCACTATGGAGATCTTGATCTGTTATATATCTTCAGCCTTTGTGGAGATTATGGTCCTTTGTATATCTTCCTCATGGAGATTCTGATCTATGTATATTGTACGTGGCGATGACCACATATGTGTTATCATGTTTCATGCCTATTCATGGCCATTGTACTCTTATGTATCCGGGACTGCTATATGTATTTGTAGTTATATGCAGAGTTGTATTATGGTATTATGCTGATTGGGTGGCTGGTTTTCCATTTGGGTACCTTCATCACTACACTTCTGGGATGGACTTATAATGTATTTTGGCCATCGTATAACCCCTCTGATCTCATACATTAGGGGGCATCTGTTATAGAGATTTTCACCCCACTAGGTGAATCACACATTGTATGGCCTTCCCCTGTCCCGCTGCAGACTCATTAGCCCCTATGGACCACTTTTTGTCTTTTGATGTGTCATTGACCATCCCTAAAAACATAAGAAAAATGATATACGTGGCCTTTTCCCCGATAACCGCGTACATACGCGAATATTCCCTCTATAGTCACGTACATCGGGATGTGTACATAATCCAAAATCCTTTGGAGCGTTCCTTGACTTGGATCTGACTCATATGACTCCTGGCCTTCCATATGCCTTGAGATCGCACGGATTCGACCTTTCAGTATCCCTTTGAAAAGCTATATAAGGAACCCCTTGATACATTGAAAGCATGGGAGATAAGAGAGAATTGAGAGTATCTAAACTATAGTCCATTGTTTCCAGAACTTATGCTTGAGTCTGCATCCCTTTGTCCCTTGGAGCACTGTTGTGTTCTTCCCAAGCTTGCCTTTTGCTAGTAAGCTTGCTATCGAAGTGATGGAGGATTGAGGTGGTGGAGGCCCAAGTGGGGGATTCAGTTTCTCCGGTTCGCAGACGTGCCGTCAGAGGTTGTCACTTGTAATCTCTGATTCATATTAATAGAAATATCTTTTCCTGTCCAGTAATGTGTATTTGAATGAATGTTGCATCCATTGGAATATGTCAAATGCTTATACATTATTGATTATATATGCTAGAATAGATCTAACACCATGAAATATAGTATGCTTGTATTGTTTACTTGTTGTTGAGGACGTGCTATAACAATTCAAGCTGAAGATTGGAAAGCTCAACGGGGATCTACTTCAACCGTCCAGAATAAGGTACGAGGTTCGATCCTTTAGTGTTAGATGTTTTTATTTCTATTGCATATTGGGAAAGATTGATTTCTGGAGTCTAGCTGTCTGTTGTGGTACCCCAAGCCATAGGAATTTCTCTCCGTAACAAGGAGGATCCCACGAGTCGCACTCCACATGAGTGGGCGTTGGGATTGGACAAGTCAGGGCTTTTAGGTCTAATTCACATGCCTCATTTTGGGCGACTAGAAGATGCAAATGCATGCACCAAGCAATTGTTGGCACGCTTTCATGGAGGATACCTGTGGCTAGATCAACCAGTGCTAATCACCATTGAATTGATCTCACAAATCATGGGGTTGCCCAAGGAGGGGCATGACCCATCGCAATAGTTTCAAGGAAAGGACAACAACAAAATATTAGCAGCAAAGATGAAGAAGAAGTATGACTTGGAGCGCGACGGGCGCGCATACAAGGTGGACAACATCAATCAGCGGGATGTGCACATTGCAGCCATGATTCTTTCCAGCAAAGTAGTGCGAAAGAATCGATCGAACCACTACACCTCAGAGGAAGTTTCCTGCGTTGAGTAGTGTGCTGCAAGAGTGCAAATGAAATGGTCCCTTTTTATGTTGAACGAGTTGACAGAGGATGCAATGACCGTGCAGGAAGGAAAACACGCATTCACACATAGCTGGTTGCTCATCCTGATTGCATTAGTTGCATGGATGGAGCCCGAGGACTACCAAGGAATGGACATCACAGTTGCCTAGGCCTGCAAGGGAGCACGATACCAAAACCTTTGGTACATGACCCAAGAAGATAAGCTGAAGGAATGCGCCATATAGTTTTGGTTGTTTTGGGAGGCCTTACAAGCGACAGTTGTGAAGATTTCACAGCTCACAGAAGTGGTAGTGGCGAAGTATCGATGAGTCATTAGATTTTCTATTAGCCTGCATGCCATCCACGTGCAAGTGCAGCGGTACCCTCAGAGACAATGGTTGGTAACAAAATACAAGTTGACCGAGGAGGAATTGGACACTGTAGTGGCTAAGTGGTCGGTGGACTAGAAAGCACCGGTAAGTGCAACAGAATTATCAGATGATGAGGGAGGTCCTCCAACATATGTGCATGTAGATCTGGCGTTGGTGCACGACAATGAGAAGGACTCACGCGAGGAATCGTTGAGGACCCCAACAGATTCAAAGGTAGAACACATATTTGAGGAGACCAGAGCGAAGAGAAGGAAGGAACATGGTGAAGCCAATGACACAGTGCCAATGGAAGGTTCACAAGTAGACCGTATTATCACGACTATCACGACGTCAACTGTTGCGACTGAAGAGAAGTTGAAGAAGTAGACTATTGAAATATCTTGAGAGGTAAACACTCGCCTCGGTTCTTTAATTGATGTCATTTTGCAAAGGGTGCCTGAGACAAAAATTTGCAGAAGGCTGGAGAGATAAGCATAGGGAAGCGGATCCAGAATGTGTAGGTTCCACCGCGATAAATTGAGAAAAATAGTGAGGATGTCAACGCCTCACTCCAGTTGTTTCAGGACCTCTTGTTGGATATCAATAAACTGTCAACTCATACATTGGTCCAATTGCAGAGGGTTGCAATTCAAGAGTTGGTTGACCGACAACAAATTATTGGTGACCACCTATTGTAGTCACAAGAAAAAAATCAATAATAAGGAAGGAGATTGAAGAACTGAAGAAGGAGAAAGATAGGTTGACGGTGGAAAAAGCACAACTATGGGATGACAGGGCACGCTTAGAACAGGCAGTTGTTGTTTCCTACCAAGAAGTGCCAGAAATCATTGCAGACATGGATGTTGAGGCAAAAGAGAAGAAGCTCAGAGAAGTGATTACACAATTCAAGCATGACATTGAAGATCTGCATGTGCTGGTGAATTCAGGCACACCACCAGAGCAGGCTATAATACAAAAAAAGAACTATTGAAGACTTGGCGACGCAGTTGGAAGAGATGGAGAAAGAGGCAAAACGAGTTACAGATGCGACTACATAGTTTTGGGGAAGTGTAGTCCAAGATGAGCAATTGGAGCAACTCAACACGCAATTGCAGGAGGTAGAGGGACAACTAGCTACATTGAGGACATCGTTCAAAGCGATGCCTCCACTTGTGTAGATAACGAAAGTAGTAGAGATGAAGGAATTGCAACAACACGTCACAAAGGCAAGGGAGCGCTAATAGAGAAGGACAATGCATCTTGAAGAATTCCAGGACATTGGTATGTTGTTATACCTAAATCCTGTCACCATCATGTGATGAGATCCTTAACCTCTATGTTTGCCCTTAATCCCAAAACTTGGAGTGGAAACTTACTCTGGATGTTAATTCTACTTGAAAAAACCTAGCATGGCGCTTACCCTTTGGATGATGAGTAGTACCTTCTTCAGCACCACCTGTGTCTTGTTATAAAGAAGCAGTGCCACTGCTGATGTGCTTTGTTGTTGAAGCAGTTCTCACCTAAACTGCTCTGTCATAAGGGAACAAAAGCAGTACCTTGGGTAAAATGGGAAAAAGAGAAGTTTCTTGAGGCTTCTAGATCATGAGCCTTGTGTCCTCCCTTATCCCTATCAATATGGGTTAGTTGAGCTTGAGATCCCTCTTGGTAGGATCTTAGAGCCACCTCACCCACAATTCTCTCAACTATCCCTTTCCGTTGAGCCTTACAAATACAAGCTCATATCCATAGTTGAGGGAGAGAACTGAATGGTATTGTTATGCTGTTGAATTGACTACCTAGTCCAAATCATTACAGAGCAGAAAAGAGCAAGCTCGAGCTTTTGGGGATGAAGTGTTTGTTTTGTGGAGGAGTTTGTCAACACTGAGGCAATGGTTGTAAGCTTATTGAGCACCCACCAGAGAATGAAGTGACAGAATGTAGGGAAATCAGCGAGAAGTTAAAGGAGTAGGTGAAATAGGTCATCCAACAGTATGAGGACTTCAAGGTTAAGATCAATGGCTACACTACTTCTAGCTAATGTGGCTCGAAGGCAAGCCACAATATTGTGTTGGAGGCCTGTTGGCAGGAGGTTTTGGAGATAATTAGTTGCACAGCGCCAAAGTTGTTGCACAGCGCCAAAGTTGTTGCACAAAGTCAAAGTTGTTGCGCAAGAAGGAAGATGGAACACAAGGCAGTTTGGTCACGTTTTTTAACATTGTGGCCATATTTTGTAGATTTTGGTTGTTATTTTGTAGATTTGGTCCAAGTAGTTAGGAAGTTGACTTAAGTGGATCGCTGATGTAAAGGCGCAAGCCATAAATAGATCGAGGATTGTAAATGTTAAGTGGGGGATGATATTGAGTCTATGCAGGCATCTTGAGATCGACCTTTTGTCTATCTCTGGATCAACATTGAGTATCTGTGATATGTCTTTGATGCTAAATCTGAATTGAGGAATTGTTTTGGGAACCTTTGTTTTGATGCGAAGTTAATATGACATGACAGAGATTTGAGAGAAACATCGTGTCTTATTACTCCTTCATGTTTTCCTGCAATGTGATGTGGATGAATACTGCATTATGATGTTTACTTCTAAATGATCCGATGTTTTCCTGTTTTGAATGATGTTATATTGGTAGATTTGTTTATGCATCAATACTTTTGCTGGGATTTGAGTATGTTGATGTGATCTGATGAATGGCGATATGGACTTATGAATGTATGAACCAATGCTTGGGCTTGCTAAGTAATGTTGCGATAGTTTGACAGTGGATGCACGATCGTCCTTCTTACTGCGGAAACTTGGTTTCGATAATTCTCCCTTGAACATCTTGGGTGAGACCTCATCTGTTCCATAGGTGTTGCTGGACAAGGTAAAACCTGTTTGAATCGGTGCTCAAGGAGATCGATGTGTTAAGGGTGTCAACAGAGAGTCAACCTCTATCGACAGATCTGTGTCAACAATACTTGGTTCCTATGTGGGTTCATCACAAGAATTGCTTTCTTTATCTTGTAACTTATCCATGTTAACAACAATGCACATTTGTTTGGTTCAAACAAGAAAATAAAAATGTAACATCCATATCCATACATCGGTTTCAATGTAAAAAGTTAAAAAGTGGTTTTTTGAATTATCAAAGTGAATTTACAATGGTGGGAATTTTAGCATACTTGTATATAATAATTCCCCGCGAGTTCTTTTACAATATGGTCTTCGTGATGGTTCATGGATAGATACCTTAGCAAACGGGTCCTAATGTCTTTCCTTATTATGTATTGCAAACCAATGGATTTGTCTTTTTTAAAAATTCGTCAATGGTAATGGGGAAAAATAGCTTGTAAGAGGCCGAGAATATTGGAATTTAGTTTTCATTTTACTTACATAGTTTATTTTATTTTTATTTTTTTAGGTTTTTTTAAGTGAAACATTTTGTTTAACAATAAAGTTTTTCCAAATTATTATGTTAAAAAACTATAATTCAAACATTATAAAAAAAATATAAAAAACTATTTTTATAACATTTCTTCAAAATGGTAAATTTTAAGTAAATTTACGAATGCCAAAAAAATTGTGCAGGTACATAACGCTCATTTTCACATTCCAACTTCCAAGCCATTGAGTTACTGTAAGATGGTAATTCAAGCATTAATTTGTAAATGCTCATTGTAATAATAAAAACTCAAAATATAATAAAAAATTATTGAGTTAAATAACTTTTTCTATTTTTTTTCAAGAAAGAATCGATGTAACTTGTAAAATAATAAAACATAAAAAATACTAATTTAACAAAAAAAATATTTTTATTTAATAAAAATATGGTTGAAAGTTAAAATTTGGAAAGTATTAAATATATTAATAATAATATAATATTTTATAATGCCGTTTGATACGGAGTGAGCTAGCTATGGAGGAGGAGCAAAGTCAACGCTAACTTTGCTCCTCCTCCGTCCGATGAGGGAGGATTGCTCCATAGCTAGCTTACTCCGTTTGATACATTTTGTTGCCTTAACCTACAGTTAAATTTTTTCTTTAATAATATTTGACGATCAAAATGCACAATGACGGCCAAAATGCGAGGTAAAATGCCGGTTAAATCACTCGACGCGGGATTCGAGTTGAGCCAGTCGAGGGAAACCAGCAAAATGATATGGGACCAGGGGTGCCGTGCCAGGTTGCTTTTATTCCACTACAGTGGGCCCCAAAAAAATGGATTGATTGATTAAAAGCGTACAAAAGCATGGGATTCTATTAGAAAAGGTCAAGAACACGAGGAAAAGGTACGAAAGGAGATTTGAACGAATTCACGGAAAGGGAAAATCTAGCGATTAGATCTAAGTTTGCAAATTGCAACGTAACATGAACATAGGTACCAGTTTTCTTTTATTATTATTTTAATTTAATTTAACAATATAAAACAAGGTTTAAAACCCTCTCGTTGTCTTTTATAAAGTTCGGTGGAAAGTCCCTTTCGTTGTCTCATTGGCTATTATTATGAATTGATAAATGATAGCTATTAGCGCCCCCATTTCGAATTTACTTTATTATTATTAAATTATAGCGCCCCCATTTCGAATTTACTTTTTGGCTTTTTGCACTTGCAAGCAAAAACTTGTGGGGTGCCACATGTCGAAAGCTTGAGAAACTTTGAAATTAAGAGAACACGTGATATATCACGGCAAAAAAAGTTACCAGTACTATGTTGCATGGCGGGGAAATTTCAAGGAGAACTAAAACTAAGGAAGCAAAGCACAACAATAAAGAACTAGCGACTCTTAACCGAGATTACGAATGCAAGAAACAACTCAAGTCATGAAGGTTCAATCAAAGAGTGGGTGGAAAATTGTAAAGAGGGATTAAAAACTTGAGGTATAATCTTATGTAATATCAAAATAAGGTTTACAATTGCAAAACTTCTTAGTAGAACTTCTAATATCTTTATGACAGGTTCTTTCTCGAAGTGTTTAATTCTTATCAGATTTTTTCGACTATAATTTAAGAGGTGGTTCAATAATGTATGTATATTGATTCTTCTGAGGCAGTTATAGGTTTTGGGGGTAATTCTAATTGGTCAATGAAAATACGTTTAAATACAATTTTCTCTCTCATTTCTGTTGTATCACTCAATATATGCGAAAGAGAAAAGTTTGGCATATTAGATCCTTTTCTATTGTTTAGTCCATTGATGTTATGTTCCTCTCCATGCAAGTAAAAGAGGTTTTCATATTCTGTTTTTTGTTTTTGTTTTGAGAAGTTGTTGTTAGTTAAACATATTTATTTATCATTTTTTTGTTATTTATTATTTTTTTAATATTTTTATGAAGTTACTTCCTCCAAATTGTCATACACAAAATAAACATAAGTTAGCTTTTTGGATTGGATTATCTTAACCTTTGTTTTGTTAATGTTAACTATTTTCCAACCTTGAAATATGCCTATAACTGACAATTGGAAAATTGTTTAATAGATTCAATTGTAATTTTTCAATTCAGTGTGTAACATATCTCAACTGTTCTAGTTCTAGTTCTAGCTCCAACTTCTTTCTCTTTCTCCTATATAACCCTCAACTCCAACGCTACCTGTACCATGGATAATGAAAACATGTGGGTGTTTTAATGTGTCTTCCTACAACTTTTTTACCACTCCTCCCTATATAGTTTGCGCAAAATATTATCGAAGGGACCTTGATCATTTATCAAGGGTTAATTGTCATCAATAAAAATTGGTTCGATATCCCATTTCCTACAATGGATGGTTAAAATTGTGTTTCTTCTTAGACGTGAGAGAATAGCCAATTCCATAATGTTTCTTGCATGATATTCTTTGTTTGCATAAAATTTGGTCCAAAAAATGTGCTACTAGAAGTTGGTCGCTTGAAATTTTAATCAAAATTTAAAAAAAAACCGACACAAAATTCAAATAAAATACAACTTTACCTGAGAGAGATTGAAATAAAATACAACTTTACCTGAAAAAGATTGAGAAATAAAATACAACTTTACCTAAAAAAAGATCGAGCTTCGTAGCTTACCAATGATATACCATCGATCCCCAAGGTGGGCGTTCAAATATTGACAATGACCACAGTGATAATACCATCAATGTTATACCATCGATCCCCAAGGTGGGCATTCAAATATTGACAATGGCCACAATCTTACTTGTAGTATCAAAGCGCAGCTCTAACACATGAACACATCATTCCAAGAGTTTTACTGATCACAAGCTTCACTTTCAACACACATTTATAGAAGTATTTCTTGGTCCAAATCATCAATGATAACTGCAAACCATGCTTCTCTACATTCCAAAAACTGAGCTTCATAATCATCTACCAAAAGTTTTGGGCACTTCCTTCTACACTTTCATCTGATTGTATCTTGGAAAACCTCTACGTTCAAAAAAATGCACTAGTGAATATGACATCTCAAATGAAGCTACCAAAGAAGATCCTATTATTGCATTTATCAAAGAATTTGATATAGGTGAAACCATTCCTTCAATTGTAAGCTTTTCAGTGAACCCAATATTTGCAAGATCTTATGCGCACACACTGCTACAAATTCAAAATGATTGAAAAACCCTTGTTGTAGCTTGTTGCGATATGGAATGATTCTTTCCCATCTTGTAGTTACTGATTCTTTCATATTCTTTCTGTGATTCTTTCCTATCCTGTAGATGGCTGTTTCCTATCCTTCTAGGATCTGCAGCTTGATTATAGGATCTGCAGCTTGACTGTAGGATTGGCAGCTCGATTATAGGATCTGAAAATTGATCCATCGATGTATATGTACCTGTACAATTCACTGTAATAAACATAATTATATTTCTCTTGAACTTTGTTTTGAACTTGGTATCAGAGCCAAGAAGCTTAAATAGTTAGTATTCTACACTGAACCATGGCCGACTCAAATTCTAAAACATCTGGGAACAAATCTGCTCCCGCTATTATTCAATCTGAAGGTTCGTTGTTCAATGCAGGGATTGTACTCGATGAAACAAACTATGATTTGTGGTCTCAAATCATGGAGATGCATATTGCTGAGAAGGAGAAGCTCTCTTTCATTTGTGGTAATTCACAGCCATCTACTGAGAAGGATGATGGATATGAAAAGTGGTATGTAGACAATCAAAAGGTTAAGAGATGGTTGTTGATGTCTATGTCCCCAGAAATCATGAAGCGATATATTCGCTTACCCACTGTTCGAGATATTTGGAAAGCTCTTTCTAAAGCTTTTTATGATGGAGCAGATGAATTGCAGGTGTTTGTCTTGAATCAAAGGGCCTTCTCTGTGAAACAGAATGGCAGAACACTCTCGGTGTATTATGGAGAATTAATCGAGATCTTTTGTGAGTTGGATCATTGTGATAAGGTGATTATGGAGAGTGAGAATGATGTTGAATCTTACCGAAAATCAATTCAGCGACAAAGGGTGCATATTTTTCTTGCTGGATTAGATGGTGAATTCGAACAAATCCGTGGTGAAATTTTGAGAAAGGATCATATCCCCGAATTGGAAGCATGTTATGCTTTGGTCTGCCATGAATCTATTCGACTCGCAACGATGAATGGAGAACCAAAAAAAACTGAAGCTTCAGCCATGGTGACTTGAAATCAGTCTAATCAGAACCGGTCTTCTGAAAGGCAGCCTAAGAACACTGATGGTGCCAATAAATCCACCTACAAATGCATTCATTGCAATCAAACTGGTCATACCAAGAGCCACTGCTTTGAACTTATGGGGTATTTAGAATGGTGGGATCATAGCCGCTATTCATGGAAGAAGAATTCCAAGAGGACCTCCAGTGCTGCGGTTGTCGAAACAAAGACAACGGATGGTGTTGCTGGTCAGATCTCGGCATTAGCAGCAGCGACAGGTAATGGTGGTAAGGTTTTAAATATTTCTACACTTGTTTCCAATAGTGCATGGATAATTGATTCCGGTGCTACGGATCATATGACATTTGATTCTAGACAGGTCTCACCTCTTAAACCATTCGCACAAAAATTTGTTTCCACTACCAATGGCTCTTTGGCCCCAATTATTGGAGAAGGGTATTTACCTCTCACTGATACTTTAAATCTAGATTCTATTTTAGTTGTTTCGTCTTTGGATTATAATCTATTGTCAGTTTCCCAAACCACCACTACCTTACTTTGTATTGTAATTTTTTGGCTTGATTTTTGTGTGTTTAAGGACATCCGAACGAGGCAAACGATTGGTTGTGGTGTTAGGCGAGGAAAGTTGTATTACTTGGACTTAGTGTCAAAGAGTTCAGACAAGTTGCGTCAAGCTTTAACGGTGGATGGATTTGAGGGCGAGAAGAAGAAATCTGAAATTTGGTTATGGCATCGACGTTTGGGGCATGGCTCCTTTGGTTACCTGAAGAAATTATTTCCTAGTTTATTTGCAAAATTTGATGTTTCTAGTTTCTACTGTGACGTTTGTGAACTTGCAAAAATCCATCGTGCTTCGTTTCCATTAAATTTGAATAAAAGTCCAGTTCCTTTTATGGTCATACATTCTGATGTTTGGGGTCCGTCCAAAGTCACTACCTTTGGTGGATCACGTTGGTTTGTTACTTTCATTGACAATTGTACCAGGATGACTTGGGCGTGCTTGATGAAGTCTAAAAGTGAAGTGAATTTGTTATTTCAATTTTTTTATAAAATGGTTTGTACTCAGTACAATGCACAGGTTCAGTTTCTCCGCAGTGACAATGGAGGCGAATATTTGAGTTCTGAGCTTCAGCAGTATCTGGAAGCACACAGAACTATTCATCAAACTACTTGTCCCAATACACCTCAGCAGAACGGGGTGGCTGAGAGAAACAACCGCCACTTGTTGGAGGTTGTCCGTGCTTCGTTGATAGAAGCCCATATGTCGTTATCCTATTGGGGAGAAGCACTTACCTCTACAGCATATTTGATCAACCGGGTAACCTCCAACACTATTAATTTCCAGACACCATCTCAGGCTCTCGTTGAAGCGGTTGTTGCTCCAGCCATCCCAAATTTATCTCCTCACATCTTTGGTTGTGTAGCTTTTGTACACCTCCATAAGCATCAGCGCAACAAGTTGTCTCCTCGAGCACTGCGATGTGTCTTTCTCGGATATGCTGCTTATCAAAAGGGGTACCGATGCTATCATCCTCCAACCCAACGAATGTTTATTACATTAGATGTAATTTTTCATGAAGACTTGATGCATTTTTCCTCAGAGCTTGAACTTCAGGGGGAGTACCAGAAGGAAATTCAGACTCTAGACTATGATGATCACATTTATAAAGATGTGGTTGTTCACATCCCGGAAGTAGGGGAACTCTCTGATGCACTGAATCAAGAAGTGGGAAAATTGATGTGGGTGGTTTTACTTTGGATCTAAGTAGTGATGAACACCCAGAAACTGAAGTTGTGGCTCCACCTCTGTTTGAGCCTCTCACACCATAGGTAGTTGATACACCAAACCAATCGCTTGCTGAGGATGCTCCTGAACCATCTAGAAGACAGCTACCACAACATCACACCAGAGGTATTCCTAAACCCACATATGAACCCAAGATTTCTAGTAATGTTAAATATCCCATGAGTCATTATGTGTCTAACCATTGTTTGTCAAAATCAAATCAGTCATTTGTAAATCAGTTATCTACTGTATCTATTCCTAACAATGTGCAGGAATCCTTAGCTGACCTAAGGTGGAAATCCGCTATGAATGAGGAGTTGAAATCCTTGCAGGAGAATAAAACCTGGGAGCTTGTTGACCGTTCATCAGGAAAGAAACCGGTCGGATGTCGGTGGGTTTATACTGTGAAGTACAAAGCAGATGGTGCAATTGAACGCTTTAAGGCGAGACTGGTGGCAAAAGGATACACCCAAACTTATGGGATTGATTATACAGAGACATTTGCACATGTAGCTAAAATCAATACAGTACGAGTCTTGTTGTCTCTTGCTGTGAACTTGGGTTGGCCATTACAACAGTTTGATGTGAAGAACGCCTTTCTACATGGCGAGCTGTCCGAAGAAGTTTACATGGAACTCCCACCAGGACGCATGATACCAGAAACACATAGTCGAAAGGTGTGCAGATTAAAGAAGTCAATGTACATGGGTTGAAACAGTCTATGAGAGCATGGTTTGGAAGGTTCACAAAATCTATGAAATATTTTGGTTACCATCAGACCAACTCAGACCACACTTTGTTCTTGAAGAAACAACAAGGTAAGATAACTGCACTTATTGTATATGTGGATGACATGGTGGTTATAGGAAATGATCTTGAAGAAAGGAAGGCTCTACAGGATTACTTATCCAGAGAATTCAAAATGAAAGACCTCGGCCCCTTGAAATATTTCCTTGGGATCGAAGTGTCTTGATCTGATAAAGGGATTTTTCTATCTCAAAGGAAATATGCCTTAGACTTGTTACAAGAAACTGGTATGTCAGCATGTCAACCCGCTGATACACCAGTGGAGGAAGGATTGAAGTTATGTGTTGAGTTTGATCAAGTACCAGTTGATAAAGGGAGATACCAGAGACTCGTAGGAAGATTGATGTACTTAGCACACACAAGGCCAGACCTTACCTATGCCTTGAGTATTGTTAGCCAGTTTATGCATAATCTTGGTGAGCAACACATGAATGCAGTTATGCACATTTTGAGGTATCTGAAATCTGCTCCTGGAAAAGGAATTTTATTCACTAAAAGTGAAGATTGTCAAAGCGTGGATGCATATACTGATGCTTATTGGGCTGGAGCATTCGATGACATGCGTTCTACTTCAGGTTATTTCACCTTTGTAGGAGGTAACCTTGTTACGTGGAGAAGCAAAAAATAGAATGTTGTTGCCCGATCGAGTGCAGAGGCTGAATTTAGAGGTATGGCACTTAGAGTATGTGAAGCATTGTGGCTAAGAATTCTTCTCAGAGATTTGGGCTATCTGCCTAGGCAGCCAATTCGACTGTATTGTGATAATAAAGCAGCATGTGATATTGCTCATAATCTAGTTCAACATGATCGAACAAAACATGTGGAGGTAGATAGATTCTTCATTAAGGAGAAGTTGGATGAGGATATCGTGGAATTGCCTAAGATTCAATCAGAAGATCAGTTGGCCAATATTCTCACCAAAGCAGTTTCAATTCGAGTGTTCTCAAAGTTTTTGGGCAAGTTGGGCATGTGTGACATCTATGCACCAACTTGAGGGGGAGTGTTGCGATATGGAATGATTCTTTCCCATCTTGTAGTTACTGATTCTTTCATATTCTTTCTGTGATTATTTCCTATCCTGTAGATGGCTATTTCCTATCCTTTTAGGATCTGCAGCTTGATTATAGGATCTGCAGCTTGACTGTAGGATCGACAGCTCGATTGTAGGATCTGAAAATTGGTACCTATACAATTCACTGTAATAAACATAATTATATTTCTCTTGAACTCTGTTTTGAACTTATCTTTAAAACTAGATTGCAGAGCATGTCATATTTTATATGGCCAAATTGAACACCTTCACTCCCATCAAAAGGCTGCTATATGGAATTCCAACAGAGATACAAGCAAAAAAAATTTCACAGGCTTGAGTGTGCCCAATGTTTGGCAATCAATGGTCTCCATCAAAACCACGAGAACAATACCCTAACAATGTTGCAACAAAAACATAAACTTAAATGAGAATAACTCTGGAATTTGGGTGGCGGTTAGGCCTGGAAATTCAATTTTCTTGTGCCTGTCAATACAAATTTAATCACTGTTTCATGTTTTTCATGCTTATCATTTCATGGTTTAACCAATTTTGGTGAGTGTCAATTTATTTTTATTATTATATATGAATGTGAATAAAGTATTTTATTTATATAAAAATTTACTAATTAAGCAAATTATAAAATTTTAAAGGAGAAAATTTTAGAGATTTTCTGTGGAAAAATCTGAAGGCTCAGAGCTGAAGACTAATAAGACATTTAGAAACACAAAATATAAATAAAAACAATACATATACACAGAAATAGAGAAGTCTAGCATTTATGTGTTCCTCGATTAACTGTAAATTAAGAGCAATGCAGGAGCTGACCTAGCACAATGGCCAATAATTGTTAAGTAAGTTTAGCAGTTAACATAGGTATTGAAATTTTTATGGATTATCCAAATTTATGTTTCAAATATTTTTTAACCTATCGATGTTGACCTGTTTATAAAAAAGTTACATATCAAATACGTGTAAAAATGAAAAAAAACGTTCTGTGGAAGATCAAATTCCAGGCCTAGTGGCGGCCTACAAAAACAATGACCCTTGAATTCCTTCCCACTACACTAGCACCGGTCTCCTTGACACCTAGGAAATCGAGCACTTTCTATTTGGCATTTGTCCATCGAAAATTTGATATCTGTATGCTCTTCAATTGGAAATATTGTTTTCATTTTGGCACATTTTTCTTTATCTCTGTGGAATACCTTCCACATCTAAAAGGTAAAAGAGTTTTGAAGTTTCTATATACACAATTGTCTTTGCAATTAACTGAAGAGTTGTGCATCTTTATGCTTCCAATGGGATCTTCCCTTTGTATACTCAATATTTGGTGATTGGGCATTTGGCGGTTGACTTGATATTTGATAGCTTGATGATTTATATGAGTTAGGTATCGAGTTTCATTTAAGGGATTGGACTTATTCAATAAAAGTCCCCATCATAATAATACAAAAATAGTTTTCACCTCTTTTTTCTTATCAGGATTTTGATATATTATTAAAATAAAAATCATATATAATTTATAAAACTGATTTTCTAATAATAACTTAAATGTATTTGGCTTTGAAAAAGAAAGATTAAGTCAAGGGCAATTTGTTTTTTTCCAATTGAAAACAAGAAGACCAAGCACTAGATTTCAATTTATTAACAAATTGCAAGACTCGCTAGATTGAAAGTTTGGAGTGAGGGGAGACTCACCAAGATAACATAAATATTTGAAGTATGACAAAATTGAGACAAAATTAGCTAAGAGGTCAAAATTTTTAACGAGTTAGTTTTGATGCTAATAATCCCTACATGCAATATCAACATTTATGAGATTAATATGCTTGGCCTGTTGGAATTCTTATTTATACTAAGAGGGGGAGGGGGTGAATCAATATAAAGCACATAATTAAAAATTGTACTTAACAAAATATACTTTTGTTATGATTTCAATCAAATCAATAAGAGATATCAATGCACAAAACTTTATATATATATATATATATATATATATATATATATAATTCTAGTTACGGTGGGAGATGCCAATCTCTAAATGTGAGCACTAACTCTTTCACGCACCAACCTGACTTATTTACAAACACCAACTTGCATATTACAAGCACAAACTTGTAAGGACTTTTATCCATTGCACAAGCACCGACTTGTAAAAATAGTCACCAACCTCACTAGGATACAATTCCTATTTTGTAAGAACCAACTTGTGGTTTGTCAAGCACCAACTCACTTGTTTTACCATCACCAAATGGAATAAAGCTCCAACTCTCTCTTCTTTCTCCATCCTACTGCCATAATATAAATTTATGTTCAGTTTCTATGATTTGTGTCCTTTCGGTCTATAGAACTACGATTTGTGAATTATTCAATAAAATATTTGTGATCTTCTCTAATCCGTGTTTTCTATGTCTTTGTACTTTCAACTATCCGTGATATTCTCTAGTCTTCTTCTTCCGCGCTTTCAACTGTCTGCGATTTTCTCTGATTTGTGTCTTCTGTAATTTCAACTATCTACAATTTTCTCTTATCTGTGCCTTTCTGATCTTCTGTGTCCTCCGCAATTAAGATCCTCCTCTTCTACAAATTATGTCTGAACTTCTCTGATTTTCACTTTTGTAAATTACAACTATTTGCGATCTTCTTTTATCAACAATGTGCGTCTTCTACTATTAGCAATATTCTTGTGATCTCTTGCAATTTGTGTCTTCTTCTATCTATAATCTTTTTGTGATATTTTGTCATTTGAGTCTTCTTCCATTAAAAATCTTCTTCTCTCTGTGATTTTCTCTGGGAACAACAAACTTTAGTTATTTGAGTCTTATAGCTTATAACAAGAGGTTCTTGTTATGAAGAAAATATTCCTATGGCTTGGGGTGGACCAAAACAGACATGATGACACCAGAGATCACATCCATTATCAAATATTCTAGATAAATTAAAGAAGCTAACAACTAAGGGATAGAGTATGTACTTCAACCAGATGTTCGAGGAATACCATTGTTGAGCCCATGATCAAATGCTTGTTCCCTACAATTTTTCCTCAATAACAAATATATATCCAAGCATATAAAATATATTCAATGTTAGCATTCAAACTAATGATAATCCATTTAAACATGTATAAATAAAATGTACCCATGGATACAAATATAAGAATTTGCACATGAAATTTGGATGAGAAATGGATATTTCTATTAATATAAAAATAGAGATACAGTGTGACAACCTTTGTCGGAAACTCCTCGGAATCGAGAAACCAAGTTCCTCCACATTGGCCTCCACCACTTCAATCCTCCATAGCAAGGCAATCTCACAAAGATAATGGAGAGCTTGGGAGATGAACATAAAGAGTTTTATCAACAAGGATAAAGGGATGCAGACTCAAGCATATGGAAATGAGGAAAAATTTCGCTATGGTTTCCATAATCTCAAATTTTCTCCTCCTCCAATGCTTCAAAATGGCTCAATATATATCCCTCAAATGGGGAATGGAGGGCCGAATCAGAGCATTTCCAGGAATATGGGAGGCCAAGGATCAAGCTATTTGTTACTTAATGAGGAAAACTCCAAATATTTTTTTCTTTTTAGCACAAAACCCGATGTACATGGGATGTAATGGTTCAAGCTGTGTATATGCGAGCTACATAACTGTTGACCTGCATGTGTCTACAAATATTCCTTTTTTAGGGTTAAACTAAAGCATACATGCTTATACTAAGAAAGGGGGGGTTATAGCGAGTCTATATAGGGACAAGGGAAGGCCATCAATGAATGATGCATAAGGTGTGGCAAATCACACTATAATAGATGCCCCCTATTATGTGAGGTCAGAGGGGTACATGATAACCAAAACAAATTATAATAGTCCCAAAAGTGGAGTAGTGAAGACCTTGGTGAGAGAAATAACCATTTGTTAGCATAATATAATGATAACTCTATATACATGACTGTAGATATGAAGTATATATAGCAGTCCTAGATACATATAAGTACAATGGCCATGAATAGGCATAATGGAAAAATTTCATAAGTGGTTACATCCATGTACAATACAAAGTGGATTCTAGTCTCCATACTAAATGAAGACATTTGGTACATGATAAGGTACAATGTTGTGGTATGAGAACGCAAATCCCATAGGTACTGTCTCGATCAAGGTAGTATCATATATGGAATGCCACCATAATCTAAGGTATTCTACACAAATTATCTATGGTACATGTCCGTTCACATGAATAAAGGTGTTGAGATCGAACATGATGAAACATTGTATGATTACCGGTTGTTGATGTATACCATTAACAAATGCGAGAAAACCCACCAGTGATGAAAATGGGTGTCAAGGTATCGAGTGGAATCAACAAGTGTGAGTAAATGTGTTGATATCGAACACTTGAAGAATCGTCAATCTTGGGACATTAATGATGTGTTCCCAATCTATCGATGGCGAGAGGACCTGCCACTGATTAATGCAAGTCTCAAGGCACTCAATTGACTTGAGATCCCAATTCTAGAATAAATGATCTAAAGTCGATGGAATGGAATCTGCTGGAAGGAGGGTATTAAGCCATCCCCCATCAACCAACATGAGGTACACATAAAGGCTTGATTATTTGTAAGAACTTGGATGAACAAGATGTACACGAACCAGTAACCATGTGCATATCTCATGCATATCAGATGCAAGTAGCATGCGAAAGAGACCCTATGAATAACAACCAATGATGAAAAATATTGACAGAGGCAAGGAAACCACCAATCGGGTATAATGGAATCCAAGACATGCCACAAATCCCAAAGAGTGAATAGATTTCTTATAATCGAACATGAGGGAAACCACTCATTTGATGACTAATGATGAGATGTCATCTGTAGAGTTCAAGGTCACCTACCAATGATAAAAGTAGGACCAGGGTGCTAGGTAGGAACAAATCTCTGTAATGTACTGGGAATGGGAAGCATGAAGAGTTGAGATAACTAAGGAATGGTCGACTTAGTATGGACTTCCTTTGAACAAGGACATGAGGCAGATGAAGACACTTAGGCAACATATACTCAATTATTGAAACTGGGAAAACTCTATAACACAAGAGGCATCAACAAAGGCTCCATAGGGAATGGAAACTTAACTAGTTAGTGGAGAAAGATATGAATAATGAGTACAAATCCTAAGGACATACTAAAAATATGACCCATGATGGATGGACTCATAAGTTGTGCTCTTTTCGAAGCTAACACGACAACTGCCATTATAAGTCAATATCATTTCATGTCTAACTTTTTAAGTTTTTTAATTTTGTTTTGTCTTTTTCATATTATAAATCTTGAAAAAGAATAAAATGTGCTTATAGTACAACAAATAGGAAACGAGTGTCATGGTTAAGAAAACTAGTTCCAAGCAATGGAACATACCTATTCTTAATGCAAGGAAATACATGTAGGATAATGACACTCGGGGGAATATTTCCTCTCAGGAGAGGGGTGGTCAAGCTGCAAAGGATAGATAATAGGCTCTGCTTATATAGAGTTGATACAAGCTCGTGATTTTTTTCTTATAATATCGATGCAAAGAGTCGACATTAAGCTCAATAAGGCAAGTAGACATATCTAATGCATTTACAACTTGATATAGAGAAAGAGTCCCCAAGGGATATGGAAAACATAAAAGATAAGAAAGAAAATGAAGTTATTATTCAAAGTCATGGTGGAACTGTAAGGGAATCCCATACATAAGGAGGAGGCTTAGCATGGTAACCAAATGGCAATACGAGATCTAACTAGGGTACTCGTGATCGAGAAATGTCTACCTCTTACATAATGACACTTCTAGAAGTAGTGGGAAGGTTTTGTGCCATTAAGAAGAAGGTCCATACCCTATGGTTAATGTGACATAGTCATAGGACAATGCAGTTATGCAAGGGGAATATGATCCTATCCTATATGACAGTTAATATTTATACCTGCCACAGGTGTGAACAAGCTCGAAAACGGTCAAAATACACTAAATCTCAACAAAACTTCATTGAAAAGGGACCTTAGCACAATAATATTAGTCCAAAACAATTGTAAATAATAAATGGAGGGTCTAAACTATAGTAAAGTGGGTAATCTTTTTTAATAGATAGTAAAAATCCACTATTTTCCATACCATTTGGTTTTTTATCTCTCATAGTGATTTTGGAGCTCTTTGGACCCTAAAAATTCAAAAGCGGATTCCAGGAGATATAGGCCACAAAATCAACAACCTACAGGACCAAGTAATTATTCTCTCCATGCTATTTCAATTCATTGATTTTATTTCAAGTTTAATGGTTTATATTTAAGTTTTTGGCCACAAAATCTATGTTTTTCATCCCACGTAGGTGACAAGATGTTGAAAGGGTTGTGCATGGTGATTTGGTTTCCCAACCATCATTGCAATGATGTGGGCTCTATAAGTTTTGGAATATTGGGGGCATGAGAGATTAATCAAGATTACTTGAAATGCTTATAAACTATTGGGATCCGGACACAAAGGCGTTCATATTGGATGGGATGCCATTAAGACTTGAGATAGAAGACATATATGTCATCACCGGAATATCCCACTGGGGTGAGGTAGTGAATATTAGGGCTCATGGAGAAATTTGGGGCATGATTATTGATGCATATACAGCTATATATTTCCTTCCCAGTACTAAAAAAGTGGGAATTCAAGTCACCATTAATGGAATCCAGAGCCTTAGTCTCAAAGTGATCATTCTAGTTCTATATAGGATAGTGGGTTCAACATCACCACACTAGGCATCACAACCTGTCATGTTCTATGTGGTAGAATGTGTGAGGCCCATGATTTATGACTGGAGCACTTCCTTGTTGGGTAGCATGAAACATCAGTTGAAGGAATGTAAGCTTGGTCAGACCAAGAACTTTGAGTTCTACAGCATATTATGCACTTTATTCTTTAAGAGGGTACTGAGGCTTAGTCCCAGGGTTTATGTCCCTCCCTATGGTCTACGAGATCCATCCCAAACTTGTTGGAATGAGGTGACACAAAGGTTAGTAGGTGGAATAGAACATTCTCCATTAACTGGTGATTTTTTCCACTAATCGTGGCGATAGATAATCTCCATAGATGACTATCCCTATGTAGGGATCGACTTATGTGGATACATATATATATATTCCACTACCACCAGGATCCGCATTCGGAGACATAGGTAAGATGTATTTTGTGCTTTTTAAATATTTCCTTTTTTGTATTTTTGATATAAGGAAATAAAAAACACTACAAGAAAAACCTAAAAGGAATGCAAAACTATAAAACAATATACAAGATACCATCCTAAGCTAGAAACTCAAGTTTGGTACTTTTTAGAGTAGATCCCATTTCTAGGCTCCTTTAGCACGTTCCCTTTGCAGTATTCTAACTCGTAGTCTCCCTTCTCTAGGACATGCCTCACGATGTAAATACCATGCCACATAGTCTTAAATTTACCTTCCCCCAATGGTTCACTGGCTTGATCATATAAAAGGACCAAGTCACCCTCGTTATACTAACGGGGATGAATAGACTTATCATACTAGGCCTTGACACAACACTTATTCACTTTTATTACCACAGAAGCATACTGATGTTACTCATTATGATTCTCGAGGTTGAATAGCCATTCTTCTAAGTCTGAGGTGTTGTAGTGGGGATTTCTCCCCTACTACGTGCAAAGGCACCAACCTTAGCTCGTTTAGAGCATAAGGAAGAGTTCAATGATAACAAAAAGAAACAAGACAACAATGACAATATTTTTAGGGTTTTTGCATATATATACTACTAAATAATGCAAGAAATAACAATGAACATAACTTTCTTTTGAAGTTGGGTCACCGTAGCCATCCTAGGAAATGGTCCCACAACTCCACGGTTTTGGTCTCTAGTCTCTTCCACAGCTAGTTGTCGGATGTGGGAATGGATCCAAATGGGTACGAAGCAAGCTCAACATACACTGTGGGAATAACATGGCAAAATATGGGAATAGTGGAGAAAAGTGTATGATATGACTGATGGAAAATGGAAAAAAGTGACCAAAAAGTGTTTTGGAGGAGTCCTTCACAATGTATTTATAGTATGGTCCTAGGGTTTTTGACCCATGGTATTTTATTGTCCATGGTATTTATCTATTTTTTTTACCCATTCTCATTTTTATAGGTTTTTTACCCTTTTGTGGGAGACAGTGGGGATAAATCACAATAAATGCTCATCATCCCTTCATTTATGGGAAGGAATAATGATGTTTTGGACCATATTTAGTAGAAATACAATTGTGAAGGTAAAAAATTAAGGAAATATGGTGGAAATATGATGTATGATTATGGTTTAGACCATAGAGAGCTAGGTGAACACTTTTTAGTATTAACATATTGCCTCTTGATTTGTGAGGGAAGGAGCTCATCGTATGGCCAATGGACATCATAGGATCATGGGAAAATGGTGACAAAGATGGAGAGACTAGAGAGGACCACGGAGGAGTGGAGTTTCATCGTTCGAACTATGGTAGATTTTTGTTTTGGTATTACTTCTAAAAAATGGATGAGATATATATAATGTGTGACATGTATATAGATGAGGCGAGCATACCCATGCTTGTAACAATGTCAACAGAATAAATAATGGGGATCAAGGCTCAAAAATAATGGGAGCCGATCAATACATATACAAATGGTGATACATAATGGTGGCCTCAATGAGAGGATGAATACAATGTTGATATGAAAAACTAATACATAGGAACAATGGTATTCTCATAGAATGCAATATCATCACAACTGATGCCATACTGGATTTGGGGGTGTACATGGACTCAATGACCGAGATGCGAAATCTCTGTGTTACAATATATATCATCAAGTAAAGGAGATACATGGAAGCATAACACTGGGGACTTCCAAACACTGTTGCCAATGCAACCTAGAAATCACAAGGGACATGAGACTGTATGGTTCCCATAGATAGACTCACCAATGTGTTAGAGTCAGGTGACAACCGGGGTCTTTGCCTAAATAATGAATGGACCAATACCCTATACGAATCTCAACGATGCGATGATCATTATTTGAAGTCAAGCACATGAGACAAAACCAACCTAAAAGGCACTAATTAATCCTTTTGAGTGGTCTAAGGAACTCATTAATGAGGTGGATGAAACCAGGATACAGGGACCTCTGGGTCTATCCTATGGAAGTGATGCGTTGACGTGGATAGAGGGAGACCTACAAATAACAATGAAATTATGTTTCCTTAATTAGAAGCATGAGGGGGATAACCAAATATGTGGAACGGTTAAGGGACTAACACATTGAATGGGGTAACGGGGGACTCAAAATTGCTTTGTTTAGAGTATGACGACAGGGCTAGCTTGGAAGCATATGAAACTGACTCATGGGAAAGGGACCATAAATGGAAACTGGAAAGATAACTCCAATGGGAAATACTGGGGGAGGTAACTAGAAGAAGGATGTCTAGGGGATCCAAGGAAGACTCATCGCAGAGTACTTTGAACAAAGGCGACCCAATGCCATAATGTAAGATCATATGTGGTGGCACCTAGAGACACTGTTTGGGCCTTCTTCATAGTTTAAGGAGCATGAATAATGGATAGAAGTAAGCTCGATATGATACGATATCGTGGATTTTTAGCGAGCTTGAGAAGGTAAATTATCGATGGTGTTTTCATTTTTAGAGAGTCTGAAAATAGGAAGAAGAATCGAGTGTGGTTTCTTTTTCGAAAATAGTATCCTAAGCCCCCAAAAGGATAAATGTTTATAAAGGAGAGATCTCCCAACCTTTGTGGGAAGAGAGACTTCTTTACTGTCGGTAGTCCAACTAGGCCGAAAAAGGTTAAACCTATACTGAATGGACATTCATTCAAATACTTTTACGAGCATAAATGAAACCAATCTTTCTTGACAATATTTTCTTGATGAGAGGGCTCAAAAAGAGCTTAAAGACAACCCATAATGAGATTTTCCGTAAGTTAGAGTACCAATGTACGAGAAAGCATAAAAGGATACAAAGGGAAATGTTCCTAGTGTGAAGGATACATCGTGATCCTTTTCTTTTAATAGTATACATAGTCCGAAAAAGGAGACAAACGAGGCTACATAGACTCCCTTTCAAATACTTTAATGAGCGTGAAAGGATGCAAGCATGATTGTCAATATTTTCATTCCTTTTGGAGTCAGAAAAGAGATTAAAAGAAAATATGTAATGGTCATTCAAGCAAGGAGGAAGTGTTCGATGTATGGAAAGAGGTTATGTTGTGAACATGGACGATAGCAACCACTAAGGAACACTGATGGGGCCTCCTTGCAGGGCGATGGATGGCTATAAAATAAGGCCAATTGTGCAGTATGGATGGAGCAGATGGATCGTTCACATGTCAGTACGTGAGTGGGGAGATTTGCGTGATGGAACAAAAATTGAGGTGAATTTTGGGAAATGTCTCAAAAAATAATAAAGAGAGCACGAGACTAGGGTCTTGTTAAAAGATAGACGGTGGAAAAACCAAACCCGGTGGTGTGAACGACATGAAAAACATGCATCATATGACTCTATGGTGCACGGAAGAAAAACTGGACCAAATGGAGGCCTATAAACAAGGGGGACCACATGACATGTGTCATTTTCACTGAACAACACTAAGTTGGAGTGGAGGACCCTAAGACATAACTGTTGATTTCTTCTGATTGGACCGACGATTTTTCGATCTCTAACTTATAGGTAAGAGCTCTCATCAAACCCGTATTTTTCAGTGGATTGATTTTTAGTCTTGCTCACTCTACGGGCATTGGCCGAGCCCGAAGTGTTCTCAGCGCCGGGTCATGCTTTTTGAGGGAGAAGGAGAAACCCTGTTGGTGCAAACCCCATGAACGAAACCTAGTAGACAGGGGTTCCCACTCTGTCGACTCACAACTCGCCATGATCTCTTTGATCACCAAACCAGACAAGTTTTACCCTGTCCAGCAACACCTATGAAGCGGATGAAGTCTCACTCGAGATGTTCGAGAGAGAGCTGACGGAACCAAGTTTCCGCAGAATAGAAGAGGAATATGAGCATCAACAATTCATCAACTTATCTACCAAATCTGACTAGTTACTTAATCATCAACAAGGACATTCATTGTTTCTCTTAAGAGATCGCATCATTTATTCATAACAGAAATAACCTTACTGTTGCGCAAACAGATCTAGAAAGATAACATTATTCATAAGCAATAAACATCATGTCATAGATCCATGTTGCACACATTCACCATTGGATTCTTAGAAACAGAAAGAAAGAAAGAGACAAAAAGATAACAGTAGTTTAGATCAACCTTCGTCTTCTCATATTAATTATGTGCAATCAACCACAGATCCAAAATAAAAAACAATTCAATTGAGTTTCAAGCTCTCAATTCTCATTCTATGATGATCTTCACATTTATAATTCTTATTCTATTTATAGGCTTGCGCCTTTAAATTCATGGTCCACTTGGACGATTTTCTAACCAATTCTTAACTGATTCTACCAACTAATGATCAATATCCACAAATTATGTTCCAAAATTACAAAAAGTGACACAAAATATTCAAAATAGTATATCTTCCACCTTGTGCACCATCTTTCACTCGCACGGTGTCTTCTAAGCTTGGGCAGCATCCGCGGTTCCGCGCAACTGACTTATCCCAAAACCCCTACCAACAGGCCCCCAACACAATCTTGTGGCTCGCCTTCGAGCCATGTAAGTTGGACATGGTGTACTCATTGATTTTCAGCTTGAAGTCGTCGTACTGTTGAGTGATCTCCTTTACCCGCGTTTTAATTTTCTTAGTAAGGTCCCGACTTCCGAGCAAATATTGCTCCAATGGGTGATCCACCAGCTTTGCATTCACATCCTTCTTACCCTCTTGTACAACCTGCAGTGCAGTGACTGCTTTTACCGACAATTGGGATCCAATTTCTTGGAACTCGTTGAGCTGGTCATTGCACTTTCGTTATCGCTCTTGAGCCTTTCCCACTCGTTGCTGCAACTCCTTTAACTCTGATGAACGTGTAATCTGAACAATTGGTAGCGTTGTCATCAATGCCATCTTCAACGTTGCCAACTGGCCCTCGGCTTCCTGCAACTTCTTTTTCAGTTGCTCTAACTATTCATCTTGAACGACACTACCCCAAAATTGTGTCATCGCTTCAATAATATTTTTGGCATCCTGCTCCATTTCTTCAAACTGTGCCACGATATCCTCGATGGAACCCATCCGTTCCACAATTTTCTCTGGTAGTGTGTCTGGGTAGACCAGAGCATTCAAAATATTGTTTTCAAGATTTAATTACATGATAACTTCCCCGAGTTTCTTTGCCTTTGCTACTGCATCCAACTTCGTAGTGCTTTCAGGGATGTATTGGCAAGCATCCGTAATGGCCTCTTCCACTTTCCCTCAACTAGCAAACATTAGAGAGAATTTGAGGTAAAAAATGGGCCTCAAAAGGACCAAAATGTACTATAAAAATCAACCAATTACATTCTAGTATATGACATCATCCCCCATGGTTGAGGTGGCATTGCATGAATTAAGAATGGTTATTTGTCACATTTTCTATGGTGGATGAAAACCTATAGTTAACCAAGGTAGTGGTACAAGTACTTTTAAGTCATAAAGTAAAGTACTCACAATAAAAGTCATTTCACACTTTCTCATAAAATAATATTATTATTATTTTCAAGCATGGATAATTTTAGGGGCGAATTTTAGCTCAGTGGGCTATTTTTCCATGTTTTTATCCCAAAAAATATTCGCCATTTTGCATTTTTTGAAGCCCTGTTTCGCCCAATTTTGATGGGGTAAATTTTTTTCACCCAAAAAATCGTCAAATTATTATATAAACGATATAAAATCCTTGAAAATTAAAATATTTTTTGAAAAATATCACCAATAATTTTATAGTTGGCATTTTAAGAATTGATAATATTCGCAAACATTTATACACTTTTAAATAAGTATGGTTCCTTAAAATCATCCATGTTTTCAAGTAAAGTACTACAACTCACTTTNAAATTTTAATGATTAAAAAATTAATAAAATTAATTAAGCCATTTATATTTAATTTGAAATTATAACATAATGTGTAAAACTGTATTATGACGCATTTTTTGAACAAATTAGTTACATTGATTTTTTACATATATATTTAGTATTTATAATTTTTTAGTTGCAAGTTAGATAAGTATTTATATTATAAAAATATTTTCAAAATGTATAAATATTATTTTAATAATATAATTTCGTCTATAAAAAAATATTAGAATAATTTATGCTTCAACTAATAAATTAAAAGAATTTATGCACCATCATTCACTTATTAAGTTAATATGATATATTATTTATTCACAACTTTTTTTATTGCTAAAAATTAATATACATTAAAATCAAATTAAAAAAATTTATACACAAGTGTTGACTTATTCAGTTAATAGGATATATTATTTACTCGTAACTTCTTTATTGCAAAAAAAAAAATATACATAACTTTTCTATTGCTAAAAACAATATACATTAAAATCTTATATACTAATATGACATATTTTCATAATGTATAAATATTTTTGTAATAATTTATTTAAGAATAAATTAAGTCTTATATTATTTTTTATAAGAGATTTAACTGATTTTGATATTAATTTATTATAATAATGCAATAAATATTATAATAATATTGTTAAAATTTTACATGTAAATAAATCTCAATTACATCACATTAAAATCAAATATATGATGAATGTATTAAATATAAAAAGTCAACATAAATTAAAAAAATAACTCCTAAAAATAATTTTTTTGTTTAATTTCATTTACAAGTTCAAGACAAATAAATGCTAAAGGACAATAATTTTTTTGGGAATTTACAATGAATCTTAGTCACATCATTGTAGAGTTATTTTATTAATTTTATTTATAGTCAATTTAGAAAAGTAACTCAACCATGGTTATTTATATTGTGTATAAAAAGTAGTGTAGGAGGTGAGTTGTCATATATACCTACTCCATAAAACCCCTAATGCATAATATTTTAATATCTCTTATATTTTTGTAGTACATCTCTTAGGAGGCCCATTTTTGATGTCAAATTCTCTCTAATGAAGGTGTGCCTTCTCAATAACAAGGCGGTCGGTTTCTTTCTTCAGTTATGTGATCTATTCTGTAATCTTCCTCTTTATCTCCTCTTGTTCCTTCTTCAGCGCCTTGATTTCCTGCTCTTTGTTTTCCATCAACATTGCCTTTGCATGGAACAATTCCTCTACCTCTTTTCGCAGTGCCTCCTCTTCCTCTTGCGACCACACGTACTGGTCGCTGATATCCTTTTGCCTATCGGCCAACTCTTGGTTGGCAACCCACTGCATGTGGCCTAAATTCTGGGTAGACAACTTGTTGATATCCACCACAATGCTCTGCAGCTACTGCAGTGAAGAATTCACATCCTCTCATCCACCGTCAATCATAGTCGAGGGAATCTAAACATTCTCGACCCATGGATCGGTGCTAATTGATGCATATTCCTGCACATTTGTGCTCTCCAGTGCTCATTTGAAAACAACATTATGTACATAGTTCAACTTAGATCTTACCTTCGCAAATCCCTCATGCACATACTTCTTCATTTCCTTGGTGGCTGCATCGATTTCATCATTGATAGCTTTGACGAGCCGTTGCATCTGCCTCCATTGTTGAGATTGTGTTACTACTCGCATCCTGCTCCATTCGCCTCTTAGTCCTTATCTCCTCAAGAATGCGTTGTGACTCTAGGTCAGTGGGAGTCTCTATTGACGATTCACTATCGGAGTGATGGTGACTCTGCTGGTTAGGTGCATCTGCTGGTGGTCCTGTTGATACTTCCTTGGTGCTAACCGGATCCCGCCACGCTGCAGACAGGGTAATTTTTAGTGGCTAAATTTTTCCAATTAGCTATTTTGGGTTTTTTTCAAAAAATAAATTCGCTATTTGGTGTCTAATATCACCTATATTTACATAAAATATGTTTTTTTTTATCATAATATTCGCCAAAATTTACATATTTCAGTGTTAATTTTATGTTTCATATTTAATATTCGCCTACCTATTTATAAACATGTTTTTTCAATCCAGAACAATCGCCTAGAATACTATACTTAAGTATAATATTAGAATCCTTAAAAAATACTCTGGCTGCAGGCCAATCATCAATCGTTGCATCCAATTCCTCATCCTTCACCTTGTAAGACATGGGTAACCATTGTTTATCTGGGTCGCGTCGATCTTGCACATGAATGGTGTGCGGTCCTATGGCGAACTGAGCAATCCTCCGATATTTGGCTGTGGCCTCATTGGATATTCAGGGAACTTTGATAGTTGCTACCTGCAGTGCTTCCTAGTAGACCGAAAATTGGATCACGTAATCCTCTTTCCTAGTAGGTTCCTCGACCCACCACATGTTTTTATATTGTGTGCCTTTACAAACCTTAACTGCTTCAACTTCAATCCATTGGTAATCCACTAGCTCCATCCAAGCCACTAATGTGATGAGGATAAATAGCCAGATATATGTGAAAGGCCGCTCTCTAGCCTGAACTGCTATCGCATCCTCTGTTAATTGGTTCAACAAGAAGAGTTCCCATTTAATTTGCACCCCTTCTGCGCATTGTTTTGCACACGTAATAACCCCTGAGGTGCACCAGATGGGGCGATTCTTGTGGACAATCTTTCTTGCTAAGATCCTAGTGCCAATACGTACCCCGTGGTCATTGATGGTATCAATGCGATACGTCCTGCCATCACACTGCAAGTCATACTTCATCTTCAACTGTGCAGCAAGTCACTTATCATTATCCCTACCTTTGAAATATTGAAATGGGTCTATCCCATCCTTTGGAAACCCCGTAATATCCAAGATCAAATCCACCAATATGTCGACTAGTGTGTCCAACCACAACGTCCCTCCATGAAAGAAATCCAAGAGTTTCTCGACACAAGATTTTTCTTCATTCAGCCGTCCAAAATGTGGCATGTTGACGAGCCCTAGAAACCTAGATTTATCCAACCCCTGCGCCCATTCCTGCAGGATATGCACTATGGGCTCACCTGCGACTGAGGGAAAATACTCATAAGGCTCATTCTCTACATCCTATAATGCCAACAGGTTGTGGTCATCGTATTTCATCTTCACTAATGCTGGTGCTATATCTGTGTTGCACACCATCCCTTTTGGAAGCGATGGCATCTTTGGCTGATACTTCTGATTCTTGGTTAGCTGCCGAGGTTGCGCATTGGGTCGGGTTGGAGCAATGTAGCCCGGGATTTCCTTAATGGAGACCCCGATTTGAACTGCTGACTCTATGACACCAGATATATATGGCCCTGTCTGTGCGGCTGCATCTTCTTGCACCCTTACAGATGTTCTTGTCTACCTGTTCGTCGGTGCCGGAGAGCTATGCTTCTACGCATGTCGCTTCTTCTTCGGACCGACGCCGATTCTACCAACATAATCGCAAATTCCTTGACAATGTTGACTGGTATGAGTGGCGAGTCCTTATCACTTGAAATATCTACTGTTTTAGGGGTGCTCTACATGCAGCAAGAATGCCCGACAGTTGTGATGCACCCTCTTCTTCACTCTGAAACTCTTTCAATTCACTTGGTAGCTCTGGAACTTAATTTTTTTTGACAATCCTTTCAACTCAACTTATCACAATGGTTCTTTCAACCCATGTCGAGCACCTTCTTATAGAATTCAGTCGATCCATTCTTATCATTACCAAATCAACCGTGACCATCATGTATTAACTTCCTGAATCTGCCGTCGATCCTGTCAACCCAACGATCAGGTTATCGCTTCATCAAGCATCACTGGTTAATTTCTTTAACTGTTCTACATTTATTGCTGATTTGACTGCATCGTGAACCTATAGCTGTTGCGACAGATCTTCCTAACTGCACTATTGAATCCCCTAGTTGCACATCCACTTCCTCTTGGTACTCCCTTCTTCTAGCTATCTATTCCCCCCCCTCTTTTTTTTTTCATTGCACAATGCCACAAGCACTACATGATTCTAGCCCTGTCCTATAAGGCTTCAGTTGGCTACCATTCATTAGTTTTGGCAGCACCGCTCCATCTAATTGTTGCAGTTGGACTGCACCCCAGAAGTAATGGAATTAAAAAGATATGGACCTAGCCAGTGCATCTGTAACTTACCTGGATGCTTCATGAACTTGCTGTCATATAGCAACACCAAATCTCCTTTGCTAAAAAGTTTTGTTCTTTATGCGATGATCATGCCAAACCTTCTAGCGATCCTTATCGACGCGCTGATCAAAACTTGCTATAAATCGGTCATCTTCAAGTTGTAGCAAATGTGTTGTGGGTTTCTCTAGCGCTGCTTCATCATCCATTCCTGTCACTACTGCAATGCGCAGACTAGGAACAATGTACTCCATAGGCATGACTGCCTCTTTCCCATATACCAATTTGAACGGTGTTTTCCCCATCAATATTTTGGAAGTGGTGTGATATGCCCACAATACTATTGGAATATTCAAGTCCCAGTCATCTTGGTTATAGCATTACATACCTTTGTAAGTGCATGCTCTAATATCTTTTTGAATGCTTCTATAGTTCCATTCGCCTATGGATGATATGGGATACTTTTCTTGTGTTGTATCTGCAACTCCTCCATCAGTGCTCTTACTGTGCGGTTGATGAAATGACTACCCTGGTTGCTCATCAGTATCCTTGGGATTTCAAACCGTGTCACAATATTATCAAATAGGAACCTTACTACTGTCGCAGCGGTGCAATCCATAACTAGTGCAGCCTCCCCCCACCTCGTTAGATAGTCTGTTGTTTTGATTATATACCACGCACCAGTTCTCTTCCCAGGTGGGTTAATTGGACCCACAAAATCCATCACCCATTTATCAAAAGGTTGCAAGGTTACCTATGGCATCTCATCCCGCCGCGATGGTTTTCAAGTGTGTTGATAGACATTGCAGCTCCACACATAATCTGTCGCATCATTGTGTAAAGTGGGCCACCAAAACCCTGCGCAAAGCACCTTCCTTGAAGTAGTGCAACCGCCATATTGTCCCCCAACGACTCCCAAATTTGCTTCTTCCAAGATATTCCCTTGTTCATGTGGTAGGACACAACGCTGCAATATATCATCTGGTCCAAGATTATATAGGTGCCCAGTAATCAACTAGAAACTAGAATCTTTAACCACCAACTGTTTCTTTTGACTTGTTGAAAATTCCTTTGGTGCGATTCTCGTCGCCAAAAAATGGATTATTTGAGCGTAGTAGTCATCTGCCATGTCGAATCTGAATAACTGTGCATTTGGAAATCCTTCTTCAATATTGGTGGGATCCTCTCCTGTCTCAATTCAGGACAAATAATCAGGGAAAGTATTCAAGTGACTCGGATTCACAATTATTTCAAAATCAAACTCCTGAAAGAGAAGTATCCGGCGACATATCTTCCCCCCAAACAAAGGATTATTGCCTGGGTACTTCGAAGCATAATGGTCAGTAAACATCTTGAAATGACCACCTAAAAGATAATGCCTGGATTTATACAGCGCATATACCATTGCTAGACCTTCTCACTTTGTGGTCATAAGATTTTCTTAGCAAATGACAACTTCCTACTAGCGAAAGCGATCGGGTGATGAAGATCTCCTTTTCGTTGTTGTGCGAGCACTACTCCTAGCGCAAAAGATGATGCATCGACATGGACATGGAACTCCTTGTTTCAATTTGGGAATACACGTATTGGCACCGTGCCATCTTGGCCTTCATTGTGTCGAATCTTCCTTGACATTCTGGACTCCATACAAATGCAACATCTTTCTTCAATAGTTTCTCCATAGGGGCAGTAATCGCAGCATGTACTCTGATGAATTTGTGATAATACCTAGTGTGCCCCAGTGTCGCTCTAAGCATCTTCACATTTGTCGGCCGCGACAAGCTAAAAATGAGCACTATCTTCACAGGGTCAACCAACAATCCTTACTTGCAAACAATGTGGCCCAACAACATCCCAAATGGTGCGCAAAAAATACACTTCTTGGAGTTCAACATGATTTGATGCTGTTGATATCTTTCCAGTATCAGTCATAGGTTTTTTAGAAGATCCTTAATTAGATCATACACTGCCCAATCATCCATATAAAATTGTAGGAACTTCTGAATGAAATCTTTGAATGCAACAACAACAACCCGAGAAATTATTGCAGGTTCATTCTTCAATCCAAAGGGCATCACTGTGTATTGGAAACAACCCCATTCGGTGACAAATTTCGTTTTATTTTGATCTTCTTTTGAGATTCTTATCTGGTGATAACGAGAAAATCCATTTGTAAAAGAGTACATCTCCTAGATGCCTACTCCTTTGAGTACTTCATTTGTGAATGGTGTTGAAAACGGATTATGCATACAGGCATGATTCAGTTTTCTTAGGTCGACACAGATTCAAACTTCACTATTTTTCTTGTCTTGGACCACCATAGGACCGATCCATTCCAATTCTTCAATTGTCTCAATTATTCCAACATCCAACACTCTATCTAGATCAACTTTAACCCTCTCCTTGTATTGTGTATTCAAGCGATACAGCCTCTTCCTTACCAGTTTAGCATATGGTTTTAATGGAATTTTCATCTCCCCTAAATCACCCAGTATCCCCTTCATTTCTGGGAACTTCATCAGAAATAGATCTTGATATTCATGCAGTAGATTTGTGATCTTTGCCATAGTCTCTTCGTCCCAGTAGTCCCCAACACTTGCAAATTTTGGGTTCTCCTCTATCCCAATTTTAACTTTTCTAATATTCAGCGGCTGATTCATGGGATCAATCAGTATATCTGGTGCTGCGACATCCCTACTCCCTTCTATTTTTGAAATATTGATATTCTGTAGCTCATCATCATCCTTAGGTCCGCCCGACACATTGTAACATTCCATCATCAATTGCATGTGGCAATGTGCATGTGGATCCACTGGATATGCAACCAACACTACTTTTAATACCACATCGCGGATGATATGAAGTGCATTATGGACATCAGGATTGGCATCAACGAAACTAAAGGTATGAGAAAAGCAAACTGTCAGCTCCTCCTAAGTGGTTATTTCTCTATGCAACTCTATGGATATATACCATGACCTTGGCATTTTGTACAAGGTGTGAATAAAGGCATGGACCCATTCATCCTTTGCTCGCGATGCCCAACAAGTATGACATTCCATCAGGTGACCGCTGGGTTCATTCCACCCATTATAATTCCCAGTGTGATATACTTCTGTGTCGCCAAAGCGAACAGTCATCAATCGTAGACACTACGCCCATCCACTAATCATCTTCTTATGAGTCACCCACCAGCGCGTCAGAGTAGCTTTTTGTGCTTCCTCCAGCGCCAACAATCGTTGCGGTTCTGATACCTTCTCTTCAAAATCCATTAAGAATGCGGACACCTCTGATAGCCCTTCATAAATTGGTAATTCGACAATCTCAGTCGCAATGTGGAACAGTAACTGTGTGATCAAACCACATTTCCCGACAGACACCTCGTGCATGTGGTTTTGCCAGTTTTCTAATGCATAGTCAGAATCAAAAGAAACAGAACTAGCACTATGCCAACCAAGTTCTCCGTTAGCATTTGGGTGAATGTAATCTTCAGAAATGTTGAAGTTAATCACTGCCATACTATTGTTGTCCCATATGATCCCCAACAATGCAGGATAGGAACCTCCACCATTAACAACTTCAATCACATCAAAATCGACATAGGTCTTCATACCTTCAACATCCACATGGTAGGTTCGACACACATCTGATTAGTTGTAATTTATCTTGATTAGCCAATCACAACTGCACGGGGGACCAACCCAACGTCGGTATCCCCATTTTCTATCGGGTCTGCTTTGTCAGAATATTCACGTCTGATCCTAGGTCTAGAATGACTGAATTTACCTCATAGTCCCCAATTTGAATGTTCATGTGCATCTCTTTTCCTGTCTTTTTCTTGTGTAATGATTTCACCATGGAGTCCTTTCTCTCCTTACCCGATCCATGCAACAAATTCTCAATTTCGTTTAGAGCATTGGGATCTCTTTCCAGTGACAAGAAACTCTCAAAGAAGTGCTTCAAGGTACCATGCCGCCGCGACGGTCCTGCCTCCAACGAAGAATCAAAAGTAGAGGGCATTTCATAAATAAGTGACTTACTAGGATTTCTTCCAATTGCATCCCAAGCCTCAACGAATGTCTCTTTTTTAGTTGCGATATCAAACGACACATTCTTTTTCCCACCAATCAAACCTGTAGGAGGGGCCCATCCTCTCCATTCGTCGCACGCCCATGGGTAACAATAGTGACATCGACGTTCTCCATTGTGGGTTCTGCTGATATTGTTGCGACCGTCGACCCTTGATTTTGGTTTGTCAGTTGATTTTGGTTCAATGGTGGATTTTTGTTCAATGGTGGATTCATCGGTTGATTCACAGTCTGATTTTGAAGTAGAACTTGATTCTGAGCCTGGTTCTGTAGCTGATTTTGGTTCTATATCTGATTTTGATTCTGCAACTGGTTTTGATTCTGCAACTGAGTAACATTCCCAACCTTCCATCTTGTGATTAGTTATGGGAAGTTCTCGATAGTATGATCAATTGCGGTGCAATATGTACATGAAAACTGCAATTGTGGGAAATATCTTTGGTAATGTACAAATACCCCAAAATTGTAACACTTGACCGGTTCGCGACCTTGTCATCCTCCTCTTCCAAATCCTCCTCCTCTTACTCAGAATCCTCCACAAAATCCTCCTTGCTACTGGTACTGCGGTTGAGCCAATTGCTACGGTGGGGGATTCGGTTGCTGTTGAATGTAATGCACTACATGAACATACTATGGATGTGGCAGAGCTATCGATATCTGATTATAGTGCAGCTGCAGTGAAAATTGTGGTTGCGGCTGTGATGGTATAAATTGCATCTACGACGATGGTGTATACCATAGTTGAGGGGGTGGATGCACCAGCTACGATTGTGGCCATGATTTCTATACTACACAATGATATTCACCCTTTACAAAGAATGAGTCATACGTCCTTTCCTGAAGCAGGTTGTATGCACGACAATATTTATCTTCATTCCCCACAGATCGAAAAATGAACAATATAGGTTTTTTGACTTCATCACCATCTTCTGCATGTAGCTACATTATTCATGTCGATGCCCATAGACTTTACATATGCGACACCATGGTACACTGCTGCAACTTAGTGGGTTCGGTTCCCCAGATAGGAGATAATTCTGAAGTCAGGGAAAGGATCTTTAGTGTGTCCATTTGCATGACAATGAGTGCACCAAAGATCTCGGTGATTCTATTTTCCTTTCTTAATGTCTTGCAACTGAAGCATCAAGTTCACCAGCTGCGCTTGAATTTGGTTCATACCTGCTGCATTTTCCCCAACAGGTGAAGCTTCTAACTTCATTGCGATCTCTAAATCCTCGCTCGATGTCATGATATTCTATTCCATCAGTGGTTGCCAGATATGAGGTACCAATGCTACGATAAACAATTCTTTGTGCTGAACGTCGCTCATATAAAAAATGACTCTTGCCATCAGTGTCTTAAATATTTGATCGAAGTTCCAAATGGTCTCATTATGAAATTTCTTAATCTCTTTTAACTCAGTAATATACTGTGCTTCATATTTTGGTTTTTGGAATTCTTCAATCAGCCGTCTCCTGACTTCATCCAATGTTTTTGTATGGGTCCCCAGAGGAGCTTGTATAAATTTCATGTACCAATCCAGCGCACGACCCCAAAGAGTAGTCACTAATTGGCCTTTCTTAATGTCATCATCTGTGTCCTTTATGACAGCCCACACTACCTCACATAGAAACCAATACTGCTTGGGATCGTCAGTCTTGTTTTCATGGAACAAAGGTAACTTTATATTGTCTCCCACCATCATGGGCCTTCTTCCTACAAATGTTGATATAATACTAGAATGTTGCTGGCAAGTCGGGAAAGTCGACGTGGAACTTTTGTTTCTTCCTGAATGTGGAGTAGTGCGTGGAGGCGTGGGTACATTTTTGCTGGGTTTGATCTTACTGTTGTTATAGGCGTAGTCTGGGTCTAGTCATCCTCTTCGTCACTGTAGGGTCGCTTCGTTCCGTGTGGTATTCCTTCGCGGTCTTGCATTTTGATCACAGCAGGACCTTCCCCTGTCCTCTTCCTCTTCTCTTATTGAAACCTTTCTCCTCCCCTCGTAAGACCACTTTCTTCCTCAACTTCCCTCACAGTCTCGTCGAAACTTGCACCCATCTACCCCTTATCTTCCCATTCGTCTCCCCCCCTTTGTCACGGTATCCACCGCCTCCGCACACTTGAGTGCTACTACTCGAGGTGCATCTTCAATTTACCCTTTTCAAAGACAAGCATCTTAATTGAAAATTGTAGAGACAACAAGAACCTACCTCTGGGTCCATTGAAAAATTCCCTTTCCACTTCGCTGTAAGACTTGGTAGTGTCAACTGCAAATTCAATGATATATCCTTCTAGGATACTATCCAGCTTGACCTCAACAGCCCGTGATGCTTTGTTTTCAGTTTCCTATAGCTCCTGGATCAATTCAGGGGTCCAGCAGGGATGATTTTAAGAACCCTCTAGTTTTATATGTATAAAAAATGGGTGAATCTCTCTGATATATAGGAAAGTTTGAAGGCGATTTTATCAATAATATAATATGTATATATAAAAATGTTGGCGAATGTTTCTTTTTATTATATAATGTTGTAAAATCCTGGCGAATCTTTCATTTTCTTATATAATGTTGTAAAATCTTGGCAATTCTTTCACTAAGTTATAAGATATTGTAAAATCTTTGCGAATATTTCACTTCATTATAAAAAGTTGTAAAAACTAGAAAATCTTGCACTGATTTATAAAATATTGTAAAAATAGAGGAAGAACAACATTAGTCAAATACGTTAATAACATGAATCACATCATCAACAACAGAACATGTAAACTCGCGAGTCACAACTACAAGGTGTCAGTGAAACACAACTGCAGTGACTAGATTCAGGGAAAGTGGGGACTCCACTTGTTATCTCATCCCTTAATGGTCCAGCGGACATGTGGGGACCTGAATATTGAAAAACCGATAAAATAATAGAATCAGACAGTATGCTCAATCTTGGCCAACACTAGCCAATTAAGGTCATTATTGTGTTCAAATCACACAAATCACTTCAATGTGAGACATTTCATATCATGAAAAATTTTATATTGAAAGAAAAAGTCTAAATCTATGTAGACCTCAAGTCTTTCTATTATCACTTTTCTATGCAATGTACATGACATTTACCTCAAAGTGAAATTGACATTGGTAAATGAATCTAATCTTGAAACCCAAAGAGAATAGGTATTGCAACATATTGGATAAACAAATCAAGATCAAAATAATTTACAAGCAAAGAAAGCCAAATCAAGATCAATATATTTTACAAGCAAGCAAAGCCTATATTATGACATGCCTATGGTGGTAAGAATATCACAAGTAAATAAAGTCATCGAAAATGAATATTTTATACGCAATGAAAGGCATTATCAGTTTAAGTTCAAATCAAAAAGCTCAAAATACAACAATTTTGTTTGAAAAAAAGATGGAGGTCTCTACATATGAGAACAAGATTGATATACCATATATGATCCACATTATTCTTTTGGAAAACAATCCACAGAATTCAAACAAGCATGACATACATCATGCCACGAAATGCCAACATTCATGACATACACATATGTAGACTTTGTTCTATGTAACATAAATTATCATTGCCTTAGATGATGACAAATGTCTCCTATGGTGTGTAGTGAATAGTTATATGATGCCCCATTTTTAACACAATTTCTATTTCTTATTCACCAACTTGAAATAACAAGCATTGAAATCACATCAACAAAGAAATGAATAATATATCAATGAATTCTAAGCCCAAGTTGTACAAATTGCAAATGATCCTTTATATATTTAGACAAAATTCCTAGCTTTCGAAAGCTCCACTAAATGAATCTATGTATTTAGCATAACCTATCCTTTTGAATAAGGAAATTGTGATGTTCTATATTCATCAAAATACATTAGATAGAACACTTATCCTTCATATTTTATTTGTTATACAAAGCTATATATTTTATTTTCTATACAAAGCTAACAATGTATAAAAATTAGAGTAACAATGTCGAGCATAATATCAAAGGCTAACACCGCTGATATATAACTTCAGTTTCCAAGATATAATGATTATAAATGAAACCATAAGACATGTAATCGAGGAAAAATGATTTAAAATGGTCTGTTCAGATGCTAAGAAAATTTTCATGCACAGCCTAACAAATTTTGAAGTAATGGTGAAAGTGGGAAGATATCCAAAATGTTGATTTTTCACTAAGCAAAATCAACCCAGGTGTTTCTATATGTTCCACCCATTCACATACCATGAACAAATAATGAAGAAATTATCATGTCATATTGATTGCAATAATAAGGTGTTAAGGGTCTATCTTTTTCCTCTCAAGGATTCAATAACACAACTGTTTACATTTAATGACCTGTATTGACAACATATCTTCCTCACAGAATTAGACCTTTTTGCAGTTCATTGATAAACATCATTTAATGGGACTAATAATTTTCCCCAATGCTAGGTCATAAATATTGCTTCTTTCTTGGTATCCTTTGGACTTAACTGTGCCAAAATGTCCCTTAACCATATGGCCCTATTTTTGGTTCAAGATCATTCCCTTGAGAATGCTTTTTTTGGATCATTCTCTATTTTTTTTGATGACTGGGAGATTTTCTTTAACATTAAGAAAACTCCTCTCAGTTCAAGTAATACTTGTAATTTTTATCTCTAAACTTCTGTGATGGATTAGTGCACTACTATGATTCCTATCATTAATGATTTTCCTCATAAAAAAGATGCATTTATGCAACAATATCCAAATTCCAAATGTCTATGCCCGTTTCGATAGATACATGATGTATTTGACTGAACTGATAAAGAATATTGTCTGAGTGATGAGGGATATTTAGAATGATGATTGACCTCATCAGTGGAGAGGAACTAACAGTAATAAAATATCGGAAAACTAAAATCCATATTTCTTAACTTCTTGATGGTGTATAGTATATACAAATATATTAAAATCCAACTTCCCTATACTTCCAATTTATTTGTAAGTAATAGTTGTACTGGGTATTTTAACATAATAAATATTAAAAATAATAAAGTAAAAGTTACCATGTTGTGATCACATATAGTCAGTTCATTCTATTCCTATTTCAGTTGATCATCTAGCTGTTTTTTGGCATTGGTTCCAGTTGAGTTAGATTTGAGGTGCCTTTCCCCATTTATTTCTTGATGTAAAAACCAACTTGTATGTAGTCAATTTCCTTCATCAATGGCCTCAATTCATTACTTCAATATCTGCTTTGGTTGCTTCTACTTATCACTGTTGATGTAACCCATCTCAAGAATTGTAAAATCTATACACTGGAAACATCATAAGCAGAGGGATGAATCTTGTGTCTGGTGTTGAGGAACATATATGCATTATCTAGGTATGTGTAAGAGATATGAAACATATATCTTTGCACTTAGATTATTTTGTTTGACAGAATGCCATAGCATTAATGTTTTGGAAATTCTATGGAGAATTTGGCCCTTGCACTGTCAAGGTTCCATATGCAATTTTGAAGTTGAACTTGTTTAGTGAATATATAGAAATTGTGATATATGTTAGTAAAATTTTAATTCAACTGGAAAAGAAACATTTAAGTTATAACCTAGAAGCACCACATGAACTAAAAAAATGGTAGCAGTATCATGTCCAAATGGGTAAGCCATATACATGGTGCAGTGGGGTTTCTGTTGACTACTGAATGGCCACATAATTGTAATCTGTTAATGGCCTACCATACTGTCCACGTAGAAATAAAGGTATTTTTTAATTAAATAAACACAAACACCTTTAACAAAAGACAAAGAAAATCATTACTGTTCCCTTCTTTGTCTAGCTAGTCAAAATTGGACCAAGCATAGGAGCAAAAGCATGTTCCTAGTGTGACCACTCCTCCAGATCTGATAGCATAGGTGCTTTTAGAAATCACTTCAAAGCATCTGCACTAGTCATGTGACTAAATGCTCCAACTATTTGTATAGGCTTAGATGTCCACTTTTCAGTAATAGCTTAAACCATGGACATCTGAGAACGACATGGAACTAGCTATTACTGAAAAGTGGACATCTGAGACATGGAGTGGTGCTTCAGTATTTGAAAATGGTTTAAGCTTTGATGTATTTCTTGAACATGTTGAAAGTATTTTAAAACATGATTCTATTGAGAATGACAAGAAATAGCCTTGAATCCAATTTTGGGTTGAATTTGAGCTGTTATGGGCAAGTGTGTGGGTAAATATAGTTATAAAACCTCAATCTGGGTTTATACCGACCATCAAACAAGCAGTAACATTAATTCCTAGCATACTCCAGTAGTCGAAAGGTGAGTAAATTGAGTTATTGTTAGGTCTATGGGAAGAGACAGAATGAGAGAAGTAGACATGGGATTTTTTTGAGGATAGAAGTGGTGGAAAGAGTAGATCTGGGTACATTTTGGCAATCCTTGGCTCATGAAAAACCCTAGATCAAAGGCCTAGGCACATGTAAGGTCAGTTCTGGGAACATAACAAAGTTAAAGATGTGGTTGTTGTTTTGAGCCAACCCAAAATTATGTTATCATAATTTAAATTTGAAAAAATCTAAATTCTTAAACAGTTTTAAGAGTACTACAAAGAGATGAAGAATCACAACGACAATGAAATACCAGATATTTTAGCCAAAACTGATGATAGACTTTGAAGAACATAAGTAAATCTTAGCAGCAAATAGTTTGGTGTTGAACATCATATAACCCTGAAAATAAGTATGTTGAATAGAAACTTCCTTGAAAATGTATGGATGCCAATTCAGGCCAAATCCAAGGTAGTATGGGTTCTGCTCTTGGCCCAAACAGTCTTTTCTAGAATGCCTAAAAATAGAAATAACACACTTCACAATATCCCCTGCTTGAATGCTTAAGATCATTTTTTGTAGCCAATTTAGATATTAGAGGAATCCAAGAAAATAGGAGTTACTATCCTCGATGATTGATATTTATGAGTGGGAGTTACTAAACACTAAATGATTTAATGAGAGAGAGGGAAATAAATGTGAACATTCCTAACAACAGTGTTTAATGTGAGCATGTCTAATGATAATCATTATTGTGAACATGTGCTATTGTGATTTATAATCTACATAAATGCATTTATTCTACATGTACTTCCTCCTCCTCCTAAGATCCATATTATTTCATGTTGTTTATTCCCATGTATACACAATACGTTGGCAACTACATATCTAAATGCAACAATGTATTAAAAAATATAATTAGAATGAATGTTCATTTTGTTGTATAATAAAGTTTTCCAAAGAATAAATTTACCATGTCAACAAGTTCATCACGCCATCATAAGCCTTAGCGAGTCACATGAAATATAAACTAAGTAGCCAAGATCTACTCATTTATTATTCTTGGTATTATAATGAAATTACATCAAATATATGCCATGATATTTCAGAAGTCTCACTTTCAAATAAGGGATACAGTTCCACTGTGTTTTCTCCTTGTCAAGTAGTTTTAGAATTCATCTCACATGGTTGTAAGTCAAATCCGCAAACACTAAGCATATCCTCAACATTTTATCCAAATCTAAGCATATATTTTATGTTTATCAACATAAGAAAATGTAAATAGGAAGTTACTTTGGACTTAACATCCTTAGAAACCTCACAAAAACTCAAAATCTATCAAAAAGAGTGAAAAATCAAGCTACAGGAAATTTTGTAGCGCTTTTGCAAATTTCTACGTGATAGGCTCTACAGAATTTCATAATTTCCTGTAGTGGTCTTGTAACTTGCATCCAAACTTGTGCTACTTTTTTAGTAACTTTTCAGCTTCAAAATAATACAAAATTTCTGCAGAAACATGCTTTGTCTCCAAATTTGGGAACATTCATGAAATGGCTTCTTGAAACCCTTCTATACCTTGATCATCAAAACATGTATTGTGCTCTATCAAACCTGTGACACTGCTCCTGTAAGTTGTTCTAACCTATTACTTGTTTGGCCTTTGTGCTTTTCTTGGATCCATTTCACATTCCAAAATCTTCCCTGTCTATATATATTATTATTATCTTTCATAAGCTTATGAGACAAATCAAAAAGTTTATTATGATTTGTTACAAATTTGTGCATTCTTCTTTTGATCTCAACGTTCCCCCTCTGTAGTTTTTCATTCTCCAATTTTAGATGCTTAATAACCTCCTAGGAATTCTTGAGATTCCTTTGGGTTGCATTTTTGGTCTTGGTATTCTTATCTTTTGACTGGTGTAATAGGGAAGTTTCATCTATCTCCTTTGGCTGATGTAGTAGGGTAGTTTCATGCATCTCTGTATCTTTGTTGGACTCATTTTTCCTAGAATATGATTCTTCACTATCTGAGTATGACAAGCTCAATATATTCCTTATCTTTCTTTGAGTGTGTCAGGATGAACTTGACACTACCTTTTCTATTTCTTTCTCTTCTTTTGAATAAGTATGACCATGAGGACTAATTTATGGCAATTCTGGAAATTCATTAAGTGTCTTTTCAATTGTTTTCAAGACATAATCAATTTGCTTCTCCCTTTCAACAAATTGGCTAGTCTCTTCATCAAAAATCAACTTTGAATATTCAATTCCTTTTTCCTAATCATGTTCAAATATATCTGTGCTTTCAATTTTTTAAGCCTAGGGATTATCCTTTCCTTCCCAGATTTAGGGACAAATTTAGGTAGTCTTGATTTTGCTAGTCTTTCTTCCTTATTTAGCACATAATTATTAGCATCGTCACATTCTATAGTCATGCAATTGTTTTATTTCAAAGAAAGGTTTAAAATTTCTTTTGAATTCAACCTGAGCTTATTGGTTGGATGAGTATGAGGTTTTCTTGGTGTATAAATTTGTTGTAACTTTGATTTTCCTTTTTGAGTTTCCTAATGACTTTCCTTTGCACACCTACTGCTAGAAGTTTCCTCTACTTTAATGTTTGCAAATTCACACATTGGTTTAAAATTGTCCCTCTTTGACTGTTGACTTAAGAACTGTCACATTAATCACCAACAAAGTTACAACACACCAAACAGAAACTGAATCTTCATAAACAGATGCTGAAACTCAGAATGGATAGTAGCAAAGATTATTTTCTGCTAAGATCATAGGGAAGGGGCTAACTGAATGAACTATAGATCCCCTATTAAGAATCATCCCAATATAAAAAATATAAAAACAAATTCTTATGCCTGTAACATTTTACCTTGAATCTAAAGATGAATAGTGAAGCTGAACTGTTTCATGTAGACAACAAGCATACAAGGAAAACAATGTGATTAGGCCTTGAAAACCTGAGAAGAGATGTGCACCTACTTGTTCATTGGTGAATAAATAGCAATTTATGAGTTCATGCATAGGTAAGGACTCAAACTATGTGAGCAGAAAATTGGACTAATCAAGCCAAGATGAGGACTGTCATATGAATGTGTCGGTGCCCACCATGCAAGTATTGGCATACTCTCAAGAATACCATTAATGTGATCACTTAGATATTATCAATGGTTCCTGCAAAGACTATTAATGGGTTCACCATGTTGCACCCACTGGAATATTACGTGATCATGGCCAATACATTATACAATTGTCCATCATTAAAACCTCATTTTTCCTTAGATATGGGAATATTTTGGGTGGAACCATGCATCCAAGCCACTGAGAAAGGGAATTTTGAGCAGTCGATTTCCCTGTAGCAACACTTCTAGGCAATTTTGTGCATGATTCAACACTATTTTAACACTCAACCAATAATAAAACGGAGTAAATCTCAATTTTAGGTGGTTTTAAGGTCATAATAACAAAAAACAACAATATGGGCATGCCTGGGGTTTATAAATCAATTTCAAACCTGTTTTTGACTTCCTAACAATAATAGGCAGCATAATCAACAAACCTGGGCAACCTATGAATGAAAAGAAAGGACATTATGATTCAAAGGGACTAGATGGTAATGTCCTTGGGACTATGCATGCAAGTTGTCGCTACCAAAGAATCTATCAAAGTAATCTCTTTGGCTATTCTTTCTCAAATTAAATGTTGTGACAACTGCTCAAAGAAAAACATAAAGACTTAGAACCATTGATTAATTTTGCATACTAAGGCTAGAAGAGAAGGTACATTAAGTGAATAATTACAAGAAAAATTGTAAATATTTTCAGGCCTGTTGGAAAAATGTCATTGGCAGTCTTGTAACAGATGACCATACATACAGTCAACCAAGGTTTTGTAGCATATTCATCAGGCAACACTATGTTTTGTAGATTACATATAATAAATATATCCCTTCTAGTTTTGATCAACAAACTAAACATGTTATAGTGGTGGAAACGTTCACATTTCAACACAAAATAATATGATGCCTAATTTACAGAAAGCATGATGCTCCTCAAAAGTCCTTGAAATTTTGACCAGGAACAAATTCCATTAGCCATTTCCAGCAGCCTAGGAATTGAATTGTGTTGGAGTATTGAGGAAATTTTTATTGTTGGTTCGATTTATGATCAGATTGTGGATCCAAAGCATTGGACGTAAACTCTTGACATGATTAGTAATAGTGAGGAAACTTTCATTCTAGGCACGTTTTTGTAGATCTCTATGCACTAAAACAAAACTAAGGGAAGAAATATGAAAGGAAGTCATCAACAACAACCCTACAACTACTAAGCCATAAATTGTAGACCCGTCAAGAAACTCCTGTAGTAGCATATTAATATTTGGGGCAGTGAAAAAAGTTTTGTTAGAACCACTTCGTTATTTCTATCGATGAGAACATAGGTTGGTAACATAAGGAACAAATCTGGGTAGCGGCAAACCCTCAATCTCCATACTTTGTAATAGTAACTAGACCTCTCTTCCGACAAGTACATGGTGCATAGGATATAAAATTGGCCTCAAATAACATATCTATGTTCATTCCAAAATGAAATCATATCATTTTCAATCACCATAATCCAATCATAAAACAAAAGGGACTGTTGAATATGCAAAGTGGTTGCAAGTGGCTACACAAAAGATTCCAACATTGTAATATCTACATTAATATTTCAACAAATATACCAAGTCAGTTTTATGATTGGATGAGTTTCACTCTTGGAGAGTTGTCATCACTATCCTCTTCATACCAAATACCTTCAATACCTACTATTGTGAATTTTAGGTGAGGTCCTTCCATACTTATCTTTCAATGTTTCAAAATTAGGGTTTCTATCTCATTAACTGAATCTTCCATAAATTAACCCTTACTTGTTAGGTTAATTTCCTTTGTTGATTTATTAAAAAAAATTGATTTGAAATGCAAGTGAAGTACCTTTATAATCTATAGTATCACGTTAATGTATTTAAGATTTGAAACTCTAATTACCTTAGTGGACCTTGCTCATTTTTAATCCTTTTTTTAAATTTTTCGTAGGGTTTCTTGGCTTTGTCCTAAATCCAAGTAGTGACTCCACTCTCTCTTTTCTCTTGAATGGACCAATATCCTTTATCAATCAAAACTTGATATTCTATTTACAAAACATGGACAATTCATGGTTTAATAATCCATGGCTTGTAAATAATTCCATTAAGGTTAAAATCCACCATGATAGAATACTCATAAGACTCAACCATAATCACATGCATGTCATACAAGTGTTGGGTGACAAACCATCGAATTACCTTGAAGAAAGCATCACCCAAAACATATGAAACCAATGCCAATAGGGTTGGATCATGCTAACCAAATTCTCATGGCAGAAATTAAACATAACATAACTAGGACCTTTCATTTCCCCTTGAACTAGAACAACTTTGCTGATATTTTGTTACGAATATTCGCTAATAATTTTGAATACCTATTAAGTGGCATTCTTGTAAATCTTCCATGGATTATCCTAGCTCTCCATTGTTTGATTTTCAGCAGTAGGAATAAATCTTTCTAGAAACTGTAATTCAGCCATCTAGGCTATAACTTAGTTGTCTTCCATGTTAATAAGCATTTCAGATATATGTTTGATCATCTTACATTTTTTTACTATGAATACCACAATTCATTAAACATTAAATTGTGCTTAATTTTAATATAAAAGTGGATGGACCATCGTCCAACGTCCAACGTCCAACAAGCCAAAATATCTGGACGATCATTCTACCTCCTAGGTGAAGACATGGACACTATTCAAGCATGTTGTGAGGAAACTTAGAAAAATAAAAATGTCAATGCACTACACAAACTTCATGATATGCAAAATTTAGATGTTGTGCATTCTTACTAGCCATTTTATATCTATTTTTTTTAATTATATTCGGTAAGTTTTTTTCAAGAGTTAATGTCTTTTATGGTGGTATTACATAATTTATCTAAGAATAAAAATGGCATGAGGATTTTTTTACATCAGGTAACTCAATAACTCACTTGTGATGTTCTCTTCATCATCTCCATTGATAATATTTAAGACCTATTTACATGGCATTCTTGTAAAAATTTCATGGATTGTCCTAGCTCTCCTTTATTTGATTGTCAACACTAGCAAGAGCTCTTCATACAAAAGTGTAATTAAGTCATCTAGGCTATAAATTATTTGGAATTCAGGTGTATAAGCATTTCATATATTTATTTATTAAATTTAAGTTTTTACTTTGAATACTACCATTAAATGAACATCTAATTGTGTTGAACCTGAGGATATGCTTTGCATGGGATAGCTTCAATATCAATGATGTCCATGCAAGTTGAATAGCGCTATTTTATGTAATGGGGAAAGGAAGGATTCAAATAAAATAGGGCATCTTTTCTAACAAAATCTTATGTTCCTATGATAGTCTGCATGCCATACTCAAAACTTTTGCAGACTGATCTTTATGCCACATTTTACAGAGAGTTTCTCCTAGAGCTTGCCATCATGGTTTATCTTCAAGAATTTCCTTTTCTAAATTAAAGAAAGATCTCAATGGATAGGTAATATTTAAAATGTAAAGCTATGTATAGTTCACTATCATTTAATAGAAGAAATAATGGAGTGCATGTTCTGGGGTTCTATTGGATGGTTTCCTTGGCATCATCCATTGCAGTGTTCATTTTCTTGGCTCATTAAATCATGGAAAAGTTGCTTCAAGTGAGGCATATTCATGATTGAATCGAAATGGCAAGTGGAGAATTGAAGTATTAAGAGGGCCTACTTTTGGCTTAGGCATAGGAAAATTAGAACTCTGCTATTCTTGAAATTGCTGAAATGACACAGAAATTTGACTAATGGCAGCACCCGACAGACCAGTACAGACCATGGAGGAAACACACCCATGTCTTCCCAGTACAAAGGTTGCAACAGAAAATCGGCTTCCTAAACCTACACTAAAAGAATTCCTAGAATAGCAAAGAACCATTGACATGTGTAATTCAATGGAAATGTGGAACCCTTCATCTGTGTGAAGAAAGACTGCTATAACTACGAATGTCGGTCCAAAAAAATTATACTGCTGGAATCATTGTCTCAAAAAAATCAAAGCAACAACCTTAATAATATACAAGAATTAAACAATAGAGAAGCAGTACCACCGGTGAAGTACAAACAACCTCACAAGCTCTTTGGTTGATAATGATAGTTTTCTGGAAGAATAATTGTCACTAGGGGCTAATACAATTATGCATTGTAATTATGCTAGTTGATTATTGAATTAGATGAATGTTGGTATCGTGCCAATAGGTATCCTACGATCAATTCATAGGAACCTAGTGCATAAACCATTTTCTCTTCGCGTAGAGCTCATTTATTTTTTTGAATAATGACAAGTATTTACAAATAAAATATGCAATCAACATAAAAGAATTGATATTCGAAAAAGTGAAGAAAATTAATTCATGCAACTAAAATGTAATAAAAATATCTTTTCTCAAACCTTGAATCAATGGAAATCAGCTAAAACCAATCTTGATTCAAGCTACAACAAATGGCTAAATCAAGCATCAAATGAGAACTAGAAGCATTCAAGGGACTAACGCAATATTTAACTAAAATACACACAAACTTCAAAAATCGACAAAATGATTCAAACAAAAGAAAGAAACAAACCATAAAAAATTGTCAAGATATTCCTGTTAAACACCAACATGGTTTCATGTACTTGAATGAGCTCATTCTTGCTTAGCGAAAGTGTTGTCAAATTCATTATTTATCCTTTAATGTTATGACACTATCTATGTGAAGAGATAGCTCCTAGGCCTAGCTTTCTCAAATTCCACCGTCACTTCCTGTCACATACAAGAAAGAGACAATGTAAGAGATAAATATCAAAACATCAATATTAAAATAAGCTGCATGAAGGTAATGTAGCTCAAATCATCAATGTTACAACAAAAACGTATAATGTAGAATCTATTTTTACCTAAAACATGACCTCAAATTCACATATAGTGATCACCAACTAGGGTACATGGAACACCTGGACAAAAATAAGACTCAAGAGTCCTTAATGTATTAGATCATATACAATATTAGGTGAAATTCATTTTCCAATTCACATTCTGTCCCTAGTCCTCATTTTCGACATTCTGAACACGACCTTCCCGAGATGAATCGTCATTATGATCATCCAAAACATTATGTTCCACATCAAGTTCATTAGAGAAATTTGTTATATTGTTTTCTCCCCTTCTTTCACGATCTGATCGCCAAAGAGCTAATGCTCTTTGATATGGAAAATTATCAACCTCATACTTTGTTACATATAATCTTAAGCATGTATCCACATTTTTATCAAGCTTGTTCCTCAACTTTGACTTCAAGAATGTCAGTGCACTAAACATTCTCTCATCCTCCATTGATCCCAAAATCATGGTTTGACATAAATCCGCTAATTTGAAATATTCTGACATTCTTTCCCATAGCAATTCACTACCACTGAGCTTAGTCCATAATCTTGTAATTGCACCATATTCTTTACTATCCGATGGAGAAAATTGGTCCCACATTTTTCTACCAAAGCATTCAACTTGATCTATCATTTGTTTTTTATCTAAAATACCTTGAATATGTTCTCCTTGTATCTCGGCCTCTTGACAAAAATGGAGTCTGCAAAATCTTTATTTTCTTTATAAATTCATCTTATACAGTTTTTAAACCTCGACTATGGTCCCGATATTGAGGGTATACGATAGACATGGCCTCCAACAATTCATCTCGAGGAAACCGTTCTATTATCTCTGATGATAGTGATTTTGCAATTTCTTTCAAGTTGTGTTTCACTGAAATCACAACATCATGAAATCGTTGTCTTGAGACAGGGCACTGTTTGGTGGATCTTCCTATCTTCTCATTATAATAAAAGGGAACGATATGCCCACGAACGGCCATACATAGCATCCCTTTTTCATCAAACTGAAAAAAAAAATTCATCATTTTCTATATTGATTATCTTCCTCCAATTTGTAAATGCTAAATCTGTAAAAGACTCTGCCATAATATACAAATTATCCAGTGCAAGACATGTTAATTTTCTTGCTCTTGTGTATTCAACAATATACATCGTGCGACTCTGAGCCATCTTCACGAGGTTATTCATTTCATGAAGCATAGGAAGAATTCCAGCTAATGTTAATATAATCTCTATATTAGTTAGTAGAAATAGAAGAGTTTGAGCTTTTTCTACACTTGAGTGATGTTCATACATCACCCCTAGCAAGGATGCATATTCATTGAATAGTCTTTCAGCTGGTCCCTTCAATGATATCCATCTTGTATCAACATCTTTTAATAGTTTTTTTCCATTTGTAACACCATCAGAAAAAAAATTTAAACTCTAAAAATCGTTTGAGACTCGGAAAAAAGTATGCACGAACCTCACGTACAAGATATTCAACCTTTGAAACCAATGAAAAGTTGCTCACTATTTTAAATGCAAGATTCATCTTGTGAGCCATACAATGAATACTAAGCATATACGGTGAAGCCGAGAGTTGCAGCCTAGCACAAAGGCCATTCCTTTGTCCTTGCATTACTGATGCTCTAATTGCTCCAACACATACTAACTTTTTGCAATCATGGAATGATCCATACCACCAATTTCCTTAAAACTATCAATAGCAAGTTCATAAATATTTTCGGTTGTAGAACGTTTGGTCATTTTATGAATTCCAAGTAGATAGGAATGTCTGATATGGTCATTGACCATATAAATGCTCATGCAAATCCACAAAGTATTATCATTAGCCGTAACTTCATCCAAAGACAGTGACAAAAATGTAGCATTTGCAATATTCTCTTTCATATCGTCCTTTTCTACTTGAGCTAGATATTTTCCCCATTCCCAACCACTCGATAAAGACCAATGAGAATATGGAAAATTTGGCACTTGAATAAAAGATAGATATTTCGCCATTTTTGGATAATCTGTCATAGGGAGGTGAAATACAATGCTTAATTGTATTGTTTTTGATAACAAATTTGTTTCCATCATCTTTCCAAATTGAGATGTGATAATTCCTCCAGTTTCCTCGAGATTTTTCTTATTTAGTAAGAATTTATTATATTCCACTTCAAATTAGAGATGTTGACATTCGCTAGCAGATCTCCATCTGGCAGTAGATTTATTCTCATCATTTGCAGTTTTCTTATCATACACCTTCCCAACATGCTTCTCGATTTTGTCTAACTTCATCTGCAATTTCACCACCTTGCCAAGTTTCCAACTACATGAAATGCATTTAACTTCTCGTGAGGTCTCTTTCTCATTTGTTGGAGGTATTGGTTCAATACATGGGTATCTTGAGACCCAATCAACTTTCAATTTTCTCCCTGCGTCCCATTGGCCCCTTTTCCTTTTCCTTGAATGCACTGTATCACCTTGCAATGAAAAATCTTCAACATTTAAACTACCAATTTTAGATGGAAATGCATTTATCTCACTTTGATCATTAGAGGAATGTATCCTACCATCCATTGTCTGGGTTGCAGATACATTCTCAAAAGTGTTGACATCTCTCTCACCAATACCTTGCTCAAGAGAGTTTGAAGAATGAATAGGATGTGGATTATTGGATTGAGGCTTTGTTGGCACCCCAACAACCTCCCATTTATTTGTAGAAAATAAAGGGCCTCCCTCATATAAATTTTATAAATACTTAGTTTTTTTGGTTTGCTTGATCTCATGGTTTTCTTTTCTTCTTTGTGATGCTTGCGATTGGGCTTGATTTTCATGCGATGAGGTTTTGATGATTTGGGTGATCTATGTCATGTTGGTTTTCTTGGTGATCAACAATGTTTGCACGCTCTTATTCAAACTTATCTAAGTCGATTGCATGCTTATTTTGTGACCAGAGACCTCTTTTTCATTGATTTTTCTTTGAAAGTAGTTTTAGTCATTTATCCTTTTAACACATATTTCATTAAATTTGGAAATATTCTATTACAAGGACTTCATCCACATTGATTTTTTTTGGAAATCTCTAAATACGTATTCTATTAAATCTAGAAAAATCAACTCAAAGAACTATTCCATTAAATTTGGAATAATTAATCCAATAAACTACTTTCTCAATTAATATTTTTTTTTATTTCAAGTAAAACTTTAGTATCAACTATTCAAAAGGAAATATTACATCTCAATTAGAACTAGAGGAAATATTACATCTCAATTACAACTAGATGGGTCAGATCTAAAATTTAGAACTTTTGCTAG
>LPNX010957636.1:6171-24290 GCA_001517045.1 Pseudotsuga menziesii | reverse complement strand
ACTGGTTTTCAACCAAAGCCTTAAAGACTTTGAATAGGCCAAAAACTTCAGACTTGTGTTTCAGGAAGTGAACCCAGCAATACCTTGAAAATTCATCAATGAAATTTAATGCATACTTGGCCTGAATCATGGAAATATGAGGGAATGGACCAGCAACATCACTGTGGATCAGCTCGATGGGTGCAGAGGTTCTCTCATGACTAGCTCTCTCAAATTTGTGCTCTGGGTGTTTTCCTAGGATACAGCCTTGGCAGACTCCTTTGGAAAATTTTATCTTGGGAAACCCTATGACCATCTCTTTTTCACTAAGATCAGAAATATATTTGTAGTTAAGGTGGCCAAATATTTCATGCCACAGCTTGCTAGCTTCATTAGCATGAATGAGAAGAGCAGAGGGGTTTGAGTAAGGTAGGAAGTATGAGAACATGTATACCTTTTGAGCATGATTCACAACTCTTTTTGCAATGACTCTACCAGTTGAAATCTCTGTGATCTCAACTTCATCGGGGGAGAATATGACCTTCTTAGGAGACCCAGTGTGGGTCATCTGGTACACTGACAGGAGGTTGGAGGCGAGACTAGGCACATACAGAACATTGCTGAACTTACCATGATCAATATCTATCCTTCCTTTTCCTTTACTTTCAGTGAGAGAGTCATCTCCCAGTACAATAGATGGTCCTTTCGACATATCCAGTGAGGAGAAGGCCTCCTTAGTTGAAACCATGTGTCTTGAAGCTCCAAAATCAATGATAAAACTAGGTGAGCTTGATGTGCCAGCAACTAGAGCATGAACTCTCTCTCTGTCATCTGAACTTGATCCTCCTTCTCTCTTCTTTGAGCTTTCTGGAAGGGAGATTCCATTCTTCTCTAGGAGATTGGTCAGCATATCTATCTTCTTTTTCATACAATAGATTTCAGTGTGATTGCCCTTATTGCAGTATGCGCACTTGTTCATTTCACCTTTGTTCTTCTTCTTCTGGTTATTCTTCTTGGGACCTTGTAGATCCTCCAAAGACTGTTTCTTGTCTCTCTTTTTCTCAGATGGCTTTTTAGATTTATTTTTTCTTTTTGAATCCACCCTTGAATCTCCAACAATCAAAGCTTGATCTTTGGATGGTTTGATGGTGCCTATCATCACCAGCTTGTCCTGTTCTTGTGTGAGAGATTCCATGAAATTTGCAAGGCTAGGCATCTTCCAGGGTCGAGCTGTCAGTTTTGTGGCATAGAAGGTCGAAACAAACACTAAATAATCAGGGCCCAGCTTCGAGAGGATGGCCAGTACGAGCTGATCATCTTTCTTTTCAATACCACACTGTTTCAGCTGCAAAACTAGTGCTTTGAACTTGGAGAAATATAGCTGCAGGGATTCAAAGCTTGTTGGACTCAGAGAAATCAGCTCATTTTTTATTTGATGTCCCCTCGTCTCATCTGTATTTCCAAAAATATCAGCAAGCTTCTCCCATACTTCATTTGGTGATGTCAATCCATCGAGATGGAAAAGGAGGTCTCTGGAAATACTTAGGCACATGAGGCCATAAGCCTCATCCCTCCTGTTGTGCCATTTTATCTTCTCTACAGCTGCATTGGGCTCTGCTTCTGTTTCCATAGTCACCCTGTAGAGGCCTTTCACTCTCAACATTATCTCCATCTTTGCTTTCCATTCAAATAAATTGAAGGGAGTCAAGATAGTTTTCTGTGATTGATCCATAGCTCTAGAAAATCTGTCCCGGTTGTCAGTAGAAGGTTCCCAGTCTTTGTTGTCGAACCTGCAAAAAAAATTTTGAAGGAGAGAAACAACCTAAAATGGCTCTGATACCATGTGGAAATTAAGGCCAGCAATAGATTAATTTTACTCACAACAATTATCAATTGATCATGCAAAATTGCTCACAAAAGAGACTGAATATGGAGCTGTAACACTAAATTGTATTAACTGAGTGTACAATAGCCAACCCTGTAATAACATAGGTTTCTAAATAAATAGAATACATCAAGAAATCAAATGCATGAGGAGGCATCCAAATCTAGCATAAAGCAGGCTTACCAAAAATAAGAAAATCCCCCATAGGTGTAAAAAGTTGATCCCAAATCTGTCATGGAGCTCACAATTTGGAAAAAAGGCATAGGAAAGCTAAAGAGTGGTGGAATGGAAGCTCATACATGATTTTTCATGGAGAAAATAGAGGAGGATGTGTAGGACAAAAACCAAGTCAACCTCACCTAGTCTAGCTTTTCCTTTTGCCTTAAAACACTGAAAAAGCAAGCAATAAAGTAGAAAAAGTATAAGGGCACCTAGGAGGCCAAGAATAAAGTATAATTGATTCCTTTAGCTCTCCCATGCACTACATGAGTCAAATGTGGCAAGTTTGACCTCTATGGATAGGAAAATAGCAACTTGCACAAGGTGGGACACATGAACTAAGCAAATAAGACAAAAAGAAATGAATTAATGTCTAAGTGGGTAAAATATGGGTTGATTATTCTAACAAATAGTCGTATATATGTGAATTTATTCATTTTTGTAGCCACAAATTTATGATAGGGCACGAAGGAATCGAACCACCAACCTCCTGCCTATAATTAGGCAGGTGCTCTACCATTGACCTAACACCCTTTAAGAAGTTGTTATTGCTTGACAATGATGATATTCAAACAAATTTATGATAGATATCAATATACAAACTACATAATTATTACTATTAAAACTTACCAGTAACTAGTATTTATGATCAACTAATTCCTGAGAGTTATGTACAATTTTCTCTGTAACTAAAGCTAATAAAAATACTATAAATACTCTTACCAAAGAGATTTAGTGATGAGTACCTCTTCCCATTGTTCATCACTATCATTCTCATAGTCCAAAGAAGAGTCCTTCCTAAAAGGATTTCGAATCCCAATGACATCACTGCATCAAAAACAAAGAGTCAAAAACAAAACTTTTCCTCTTGTCTACTGCAATATTAAGAATCCATGAGCTTCAAGGTGTTTCAGATGTTCCTCATCATGGGCTATCAAAATTAAAACACAACCTGTTGCTTTGATAATTAATAAACTTAAAATTATGCAAAGTATATTCACCTTTTCTTTGAGAAGGTTCCATAATAAGCAGGTCTATGGTTGTGATCAAACTGCAAAAGGTTTCTTCCCTTATTGTGAATCCTATTTTAGCTTTAAATCAAGTGATAAACATTCTAAGAGCCAGGCAGATTCAGAAACTTATTGCTAATGGAGACTCGATGAGTATCATTTGCAAAATTAGAGACTTGACTCCCTATGCACCGTAATGTCTTGCAAAAATTATATCTAGACCTAGAATTCAAAGAATTGCAAGTATTTTGACTTGGGGAATTGCAATTATTGCAAGTATTTAGCATTGAATCATTTACTGTTTCAAAGGTACCATTTTGTATGGAGGAGTTATGCTTTGTGAATCATTATTCCTTTTCTATAAGGCCACCTAATAGTGGATTAAATAATTAAAGAGTCATGTTGCAAATATAAAGAGAAATACCTTACTCCTACAACATTGCGTCTTTAGAGAAACCCTTAAAGGGTTGTATATTTGGCTTCTAGGTGATGATACCAGTTATTTGATAGGAAGGACAACTGGTTAAGCATGAATTAAACTTGAAAAACTTGCAAACTATTAGGTATAACAAAATATATATCAGCTCTGTCTTGAGATGTACAGGATTTGAAACAGCTTCCATCATGATTGGACAATAGTTCACAGAGAGAAATAACCATTGATAAGAACTCAAGTTTCCTTAGAATGTATGGTCACCTAAACTAAGACTACACTAAAATTTAGATTCTAGTAAGCTTTTGAGATTGACTAAACCTATCAAAAAGGTTGGAGAGACTGGTATTCTACAGTGTTCTTATAATGCATAGTTGCATAAAGGCATATTCTTATCAATATTTATGACTTTCAAAATGAAGGAATTTACTTGACCATGAAATGCACATTTATGATGAAGCAAAGGATAGAGAAAATCATTATGAGGTTCATATTCCCCATTTGAACTACCTACATTGTTCCATTCTCTTTATCTAATGGCTCTAAGACAATTATATGATGATGTAATACTGGGTGTTTGCACTAGGTGGGCTTACATTTCTTCTTATTCTTGATCAATTTATTTGTAGGGAAGCCTCAAAAACTTGCTTATGACAAGAAGTGGCTAGGTGACCAATCTTACTGTTACGGAGAGAAATTCCTATGGCTTGGGGTACCACAACAGACAGCTAGACTCCAGAAATCAATCTTTCCCAATATGCAATAGAAATAAACAATCTAACATTAAAGGATCGAACCTCGTACCTTATTCCAGACGGTTGTAGTAGATCCCCGTTGAGCTTTCCAATCTTCAGCTTGAATTGTTATAGCACGTCCTCAACAACAAGTAAACAATACAAGCATACTATATTTCATGGTGTTAGATCTATTCTAGCATATATCATCAATAATGTAAAAGCATTTGACATATTCCAATGGAAACAATATTCATTCAAATACACATTACTGGACAGGAAAAGATATTTCTATTAATAAGAATCAGAGATTACAAGTGACAACCTCTGACGGCACGTCTGCGAATCGAGGAAACTGAATCCCCCACTTGGGCCTCCACCACCTCAATCCTCCATCACTTCGATAGCAAGCTTACTAATGAAAGGCAAGCTTGGGAAGAACACAACAGTGCTCCAAGGGACAAAGGGATGCAGACTCAAGCATAAATCTTGGCAACAATGGACTATAGTTTTGTTACTCTCAAAGTTCTCTCTTATGCTTTCAATGTACCAATGGGTTCCTTATATAGTTCTTCAAAGGGATACTGAAGGGTCGAATCCGTGCGATCTCAAGGCATATGGAAGGCCAGGAGTCATATGAGTCGGATCCAAGTCAAGGAACAGTCCAAAAGGATTTGGATTTATGTACACATCCCGATGTACGCGACTATAGGGGAAATATCCATGTATGTACGCGGATATCGAGGGAAAAGCCGCGTATATCAATATTCTAATGTTTTTAGGGATGATCAAGGTAACATCAAAAGATATAAAGTGGTCCAAAGGGGCTAATGAGTCTGCAGCGGGACAAGGGAAGGCCATACAATGTGTGATTCACCTAGTGTGGTGAAATCCGCTATAACACTTACAACATGATATACCCTTGAAAGCGACTTGTTCATAAGTCAAACTTCTGTTTCCAAACTACTCAGACATCAAGAAGTATTTCCTCTGTAAGATTAGGGCCTCAATTTAATAGTGAATTTATACTCCAGATGAGTGTGGGATGGTACCACACATGCCATTCCTAACTCTAATATTCAGTTTTGAATGCTCTCTACCCATATTTGTTATTGGGAAAATGAGAATCGTGTTCTCACATCGACTGGAGCAGGACAACACTCTCAATGATAGCAACACTGGTTTTGCAAAGGTAGGTTCTCATCAGTGAAGTATTTAGTTGAATTTCAAATGGGAATGGCATATTTTTGAGAATTCAAGAGACGTTAAAACCGGAGGTCTGTAGGAGAACATTCCTCAAAATTATCGGTGTATTATGTTGTTGTGTATTCCATTTGAGTCCTGGGACTGTCATTTTAGAAGTTGGTTTGAACCTGTCATCATCAGGAGGCATATCTCTATGTTCAAGGTGGCACACTTTGTGTGTATTAGTGTTCTATGCTATTTTTTAGGATGGTGGTATTATCTCCTTGCTTCGGGGCTTAATACTAGCCATTCTTTATCTGGTGTAAATTCTACCCTTGGTATCATTCCTTTGTGGCTGTGTCCTGCATTTGAACCTTTGAACTGTCTTTGGAGTGAGTTTCACATCACCGAGAGGAAATTTTATGATACCAAGGTTGTACACCCACGGTGTGCATTTTTTATATACATTACGTTACATATAGTCATACTCCAGTTATTACAGTTGGATGGTGGTATTTCAATGGTAATTCTGGCCTTCAATTGACCCACCTCAAGCAATTGTGGTATATCTGCAATTGTGGTCCTATGCTCAGAACCCTAGACAACAGTGGATTAAAGGACATTCTATGGCAAAAATCTGGTGTCTCTGATACTGCATATCTAACCAGACTGAATGGAGACTCGGTTCTCCCCTATTTCGAATTGAGTCTTCTTGGGCATTCCAAGCCATGGGTTGCCCATGTTTTCATGGTAACTTAGTAGGACATCTTTGATATCGAGAAAATCCTTCAGATATAGGACTACATCAATGAAAACAGTTTTACCATGATTTCTTTGAAAAATACTATACAAATCAAGGAGCATGTCATCATCTCGTAGAACTTGGAAATCCTGGATATAGTCATGCAACAAAGGAGGAAAATGCAATCCTTGGAGTCTGAGTTCTTGAACCTTAAATCCAAGACTAAAAAGTCTCATCAAATGCACTTAGACTACATCATCAAATCATAGGCAGACTTGGGGTTCCACTACAACATATTTATACCAAAGAAGATGAAACTGTTTCACAATAGTTTGAAGATATAGAGCTTCAGAACCCAAGGATATTTTTCACTAAAGCATATAGCCATAACTTAGAAGAGCCTATAGCCAGGATATTTTTCACTAAAGCATGATATGTAAAATCCTTTTTGTATTAGGTACTTCTATTAGATATATACTAGTAAGAGCTCTCTAGTTTACTTTGAAAATTTAATCTTTATTTTAAAAGCCTTGTGAGAATTGAAGATTTGGTGCTCACTCCTAGAATACTATCTACGTTTTTTATTACCTAGCTGTACAGTTATGCTTTATCCATTTTAAATTTCTAACACTATGCTACTAACAACTTTCTGAACAAAATGTCACTTCTAATTGGAGAAAATGGAGAAAAAGTGGCCTTTTAACACTTTCAAAAAATTCTCTTTGGCTGAATTTTGCAATCATGGATTTGTCCTATCCAATCATGGCAGTTTCCTAAACTGATGTAGTGGGTACTTGATTAAGGACTAATAATATCAGTTTGCAATTGTTTTATAATTCTTCATCGATGGTAAATCCATCACCTACTCATTCAAATATGAAGGATGAATCTCTAAGGATGACGAAAACTGTGGGTATTGCAACAAAGACAACTAATCTGTCACTATTGTTGACCAGTTAGAGCTATAACTGGCACATAAAGAATTCTGATGTCACCTAGCTTAGCCTTGTTATTGCATTGTGGACACTACACATTATTTACATAAATACAAAATTATAATCTCGAAGATCTGTTTCAACAAAAATCATAAATATATATTTAATCTTTTTCATGAACTTTATAGTCTTACCATTTCATTTAACATGACACCATGGAAAACAACAATTTGTGAGCTTGCATATTCTTACCTTTCCAATATTGTTCTTGTATCATTGAAGCCACTCTCTAATACAGGTGATGCCAAACATCTGCCCACAGGAAATGGAGCTGTATTTTCATATTTCAAATGTTAGTCTTTAGACATTTGAAAAATCGTATTAATAAATAAAAACATGTTTCTGTAAGAAAGAGAATTTATGTGATTTTTGATAGCATGATATAGAGGACTAAAGAAACGTCAAACAAATAGGAGACTAGCAACTAAATTTGGTTTATATACATATGTCAATAGAGAATACACACCAGAAAATAAATCTTGCAAGGTAGTCACGAGAGGCAGGCACTGCTCCTTGAAAAGGGGACCAACTAGTCTCCATCTCACCCAAATTTCCATCCTTTTTGATAGTATCCGTCTCTCCAAATTTTATGTTCAAAGATATATCATCTGGGAAAAATATCTTCAACACATTCTACACAAGTTACTGACTTACTACTTCAACCTCTACTAATGAAGGATGTGATAATTGAGTCACCTAATGGGATGAAGATCATCACAAACAAATTCCAATGCATCAATATGAAATCAGAAGGAGTCCTCATGAAAAATACACAAAATCCAATGCACATACTTGGTACTACTTCCCCAGCCAAAATCTTACCATATCTGGTTGCAAGGACCTTAAATAATCCAACAGATAGTTGCTATTATCTTTACCCGTTTCTATGCAAAATTGTCTCTTTTTGTGATCATGTAGCTCCTACAAATAAATCTGATCCTTGTAAGAATATACACACATACAAAGCACAAAATACATGCACCAAACTTTGCACAGGCCACTAATAATTAGCAAATACTGATACAAAGGCTTCAACCTTGAATAATGATATAGAGCATAGTGTGAATGGATCCACAACAAGGCTGCCAAAATAAAAAATGTGAATGGATTCTGATTGACAAAGCAATAAAAGCTTTCACAACATTTTCTATAAATGTCTCTTATGAAACCTTCACATCTCTGTACCAACTGTAATGTCTACATAAAGGAAAAAAATGTATGAACAAATTAAAAAAAATCACTGGAAAGAACCGACCAAAATATTTGCTTGAACAAATTGAAATACATTCTTATTAGATCTGTTTTGCTCATTCACTGCCCCAACAAATAAGATTATATAAGAGTTTCTGGAGTTACACTTTCTTAAGCTTAGTAGTTATCTAAGTTATGCAAAATTCTCATTTGGACTGCTTACATTCAGACTTGGTTAAAGGTTCTCCATTTAGATGAGCTTTTGAAAGGAATGAAAATTGAAATTGAATATTTATCAATGTCAATACATGACCAGAGTAGTCAATAGGACTGTAAAATAAATTAGCACATAAGGTGCAGCAACTAGGAGAGTGCCAAATCATCTCCTAAAACTCCCATATGTAAACTAAGATAAGGCCCAATTAACCAGAATTATTTACACTGTAAAACCAGGTTATGTATGCAGAAATTCCAACTGCTCTGAAATCCACTGACATAAATTAGCATGACACAATCAATTAAAAACTCTCCAATATGTATAAGCATGTCACTCCACGATGGCCAAACAAACATGTTTGAAAATCAACTAATAACTTAGTACGTTACCATAAAAGTTACACTTTGTTAAGCTTAGTAGTTATCTAAATTATGCGAAATTCTCTTTTGGACTACTTACATTCAGGCTAGGTTAAAGGATCTCCATTTAGATGAGGTTTTGAAAGGAATGGGAATTTAAATTGAATATTTATCAATGTCAATAGATGACCAGAGTAGTCAATAGGACTGTAAAATAAATTAGCACATAAGGTGGAGCAAATAGGAGAGTACCAAATCATCTCCTGAAACTCCCATATGTAAACTAAGATAAGACTCAATTAACCAAAATTATTTACACTGTAGAACTAGGTTATGTATGTAGAAAACTGCTCCCAAATCCACTGACATAAAGTAGCATGACACAATCAAGTATACACGCTCCAATATGTATAAGCATGTCACTCGAGGATGGCCAAACAAGCACATTTGAAAAACAAATAATAACTTAGTACGTTACCATCAAAGATATCAAGCATATGTTAACAAAATAATGCACCAACCAAAGACATATTTAACGATAGATGGCCCCAACTAATTTAACTTGCTCAATGAAAAGTAAAAGGCAAAGAAAAATGCATGCAGTAAATCATAGAGACAAGCAGAAGGATGAATATCAATTCCCGCCTAGCTCATTCAGTTAAGGTGTGGGTCTTGTAAGCAAGGCGACCCAGGTTCAATTCCCCTTAGGGGTGAACTAGTTGGGAGGAGACATCCCAAAATACAGCCAAGTTGACGGCTAGTGTGGTTCAGGATGGGTGTGATCCCTGGGTGATTTTGAAAGGAATATATGCCCCTGGGTCATGGTTTCTCAAGACAAAAATCCTCTCCCATGAAGTGAGGGAGTTTCGAGCAAATAATAAAAAAGAAGAGAAAAAGGGTGATGCTTTAGGCTTTAGCCTTTTGTAAACAGAAACAAATCATATAAACCACTGAAAAAAGTTACCATCCTGTATAGTCGAAATCCTAAATTTATTTTAAGGTATTATAGGTATCCCGGCTATAGTGTATAGTGTGCAGAAATTGTGTTAAATGCTTACAAAAGGTTTCCACCTGACATACAAAAACAATGGCCCAGACAGCCTTGATGGGTAAAGAAAACATACAGCAAGGCAATCTCAAGTGTTCCTACTGATAGACTTAATATGACTTGCCTGATCTTGACTCTTTTGTTGTCCTAGAGTCATCTCACTGCTGAAAGTTATCGTTTCTAAGGAATTACACAGTGAAAATCCAGAAGATTGACACAAAAGTTATCCTTTTGTTTCTTCCCACTGAATGTCTTTTTAATGAAGAGGTTGGGACCATTGTACCGAAAGAAGATGATGGAACCCACATGGTAAAATATTCTAAAGTGAAGCACTGGGATTCTTTCTTTATTAGTGATGCCCTTTAGTTAATTTCTTTAACTTTCCATGGAGACTTGTATCATCCTTTGAGTTAACTTCATTATATTTAACTTGCAGAGGTTGAACCTCCTTAAGTATGAATTGGATTATCCTTTGTTGGGGAAGATTCCTGCACCATTCCATTCTGTTTATCTAAGGGCTTTGAGCTAGTTATATGATGATGTAATACTGGGTGTTTCCACTAGGAAGGCTTACATTTCTTCTTATTCTTGATTAGTTTATTTGAAGGGCATCCTCAAAAACTCGCTTTTGACAAGAAGTGGCTAGGTGACCAATCTCAAAACAGGATCTGCCCTTGAAAACGACTTGTTCATAAGTCAAACTTCTATTTCTAGACTACTCCAACATCAAGAAGGATTTCTTCTATAAGATTAGGGTCTGAATTTAATAGTGCATTTATACTCCAGATGAGTGTGCGATGGCACCACACATGCCATTCCCAACTCTAATATTCATTTTTGAATGCTCTCTACCCATATTTTTTATCATAATGAGAATTGTCTTCTGACCTTGACTGGAGCATGCCAACACTAGTTTTGCAGAGTTAGGTTCTCATCGGTGAAGTCTTCAATTGAATTTCAAATGGGAATGGCAGATTTTTGAGAATTCAAGAGACATTATAAACTGGAGGTCTGTTGGGGAGCAGTCCTCAAAATTATGGGTGTATTATGTTGCTCTGTATTCCATTTGAGTCCTGCGATTGTCATCTTAGAAGTTGGTTTGAACCTGTCATCATTAGGAGGCATCTCTATGTTCAAGGTTGCACATTTTGTGTGTTTTAGTGTTCTATGCTATGTTTTGGATGGTGGTATTATCTCCTTTGTTTGGGGGTCAGTACTATCCATTCTTTGTCTAGTGTAAATTCTACCCTTTGCATCATTACTTTGTGGCTGTGTCCTGCATTTGAGCCTTTGAACTGTCTTTGGAGTGAGTTTGACATCACCAGGAGGCAATTTTCAGATACCAAGGTTGTACACCAAGGGTGCGCATTTTTTCTATATGTTACGTTACATACAGTCATACTCCAGTTATTACAGTTGGATGGTGGTATTTCAATGGTAATTCTAGCCTTCAGTTGACCCACCTCAAGCAATTGTGGTATATCTACAATTGTGTTCATGTGCTCAGAACCCTAGACAATAGTGGATTAAAGTACATTCTATGGCGAAAATCTGGTGACTCTGCTACTGCATATCTCACCAGACTGAATGGAGATTGGGTTCTCCCCTATTTCGAATTGAGTCTTCCTAGGCATTCCAAGCAATGGGTTTCCCAGGTTTTCATGGGAACTCAGCAGGAAATCCTTGATATCAATCAAATCCTTCAGAGATAGGACTACATCAATGAAAACATGATTCCCATGCTTTCTCTGAAAAATACTATACAAAGAAACGAACATGTCATCATCTCACATAACATGGAAATCATGGATATAGGCATGTAGCAAAGGAGGAAAATACAAGCCTTGGAGTCTGAGTGCTTGAAGCTTAAATCCAGGACTAAAAATCTCATCAAATGCACTTATACTACATCATCAAATCAAAGGCAGACTTTGGGTTCCACTACAACATATTTATACCAAATAAAATGAAACTGTTTCACAACAGTTTGAAGATATCGAGCTTGATAACCCAGGGATACAGGTTGTCCACGCAGAACCTAGAAGAGCCTATAGCCAGCATATTTTTCACTAAAGCATCATATGTAAAAGGCTTTTTGTATTAGGTACTTCTATTAGATATATACTAGTAGGAGCTCTCTAGTTTACTTTGAAAATTTAATCTCTGTTTTAAAATCCTCGTGAGAATTGAATATTTGGTGCTCACTCCTAGAATACTATCTACTTTTTTTATTACCTAGTTGTACAGTTCTTCTTTAGCCATTTTAAATTTCTAACACTATGCTACTAACAAATTTCTTAACAAACTGTCACTTTTGATTGGAGAAAATGGAGAAAAAGTGGCCTTTTAATACCTTCAAAAAAATCTCTTTAGCTGAATTTTGCAATCATGGATTAGTCCTATCTAATCATGGAAGTTGGTCAAACTGATCTAGTGGGTACTTGATTAAGGACTAATAATATTAGTTTGCAATTGTCTTACAATTCTTCATCGATGGTAAATCCATCACCTACTCATTCAAATATGCAGAATGAAGTTCTAAGGATGACAAAAACTGTGGGTATTGCAACAAAGACAATTGATCTGTCACTATTGTTGACCAGTTACAACTATAACTGGAAAATAAATAATTTTTATGTCACCAAGCTTAGCCTTGTTATTGCATTGTGGACCCTACACATTATTTACATAAATACAAAATTATAATCTCGAAGATTTGTCTCAACAAAAAAGATAAATATATATTTAATATTTTTCATGAACTTTATAGTCTTACCAGTTCATTTAACATGACACGATGGAAAACAACAATTTGTGAGCTTGCGTATTCTTACCTTTCCAATATTGTTCTTGTGTCATTGAAGCCACTCTCTAATACAGGAGATGCCAAACATGTGCCCACAGGAAAGGGAGTTGCATTTTCATATTTCAAATGTTAGTCTTTGGACATTTGAGAATCTTATAAATAAATAAAAACATTTTGCTGTAAAAAAGATAATTTATCTGATTTCTGATAGCATGATATAGAGGACTAAAAAAACATCAAACGAATAGGAGACTAGCAACTGAATTTGGTGTATGTGGGATTTTCAAGAAACAACTGAGAAAGGAGAGAATTGGCATAATCAGTCATAGGAAACAATATTGACAGCAAAGTTCTTCCCTGAATACTTCAATTCAAAGTAGTAGTCTCACAAAACTATTTTCTTAATTAAAGGTTCCATCGTCTATTATCATTGAATTGAATACTCATAGGGCCCAAAAACTACCCAGATATGAGGTACATGAGTTGTTCATTTCCTTTCATTGTCCACAGGTGGCATGGATTTCCCAGAATTCATTTTACAACTAAGAAAAAGACAACATCATACTTTAGACTTGCCCAGAAACCTTAGAAACCAACCCATAAACCCTCATGAAAATTAAGTGAACACCTTATGAGAAACAATGTGCATGATTCCTCAATGTCAAAACTAAAATCTCCTCGTTGCTACTTAGAGGCTGGATCCCTATTTGAATCTTTCATCCATACCTAAAGCAGAATTACATATGCTTTAACAAAATGGTCTATCATCCTTACACGTCTTCATCAATAATTTCCTTTCAGAAAAATCCCAATCATGAGTCCTTCCTTCCATAGCCCGAGTTTGATAAGATAATTATATACAGACAAACATACCCTTTTGAATAGGAAACAAGGTCAATGAAACCTTCAAGGCTTGGGCATATTTCTGAGAAATGGCTTCGGAAGGTCCTGGAACAGGCGAGACCTGATGGTGTGAATGCTTCTTAGAATGTATTATTGTCAACACAGTTGTTGTTACAACAAATCTTGCTATGCCCAATGAGAGAAACCACCATATCCATCCCTCTGAGTTCGTATTAAGTGCACATAGAATATATGATATAATAAGTATATTATATTTCATTTCAATAAAAGGAATTTAGCTCGCCTTTTACGATATATCAGAATATCAGTGTTCCATATATCGGTGATAATGCATCAGAATATCGGTGTTCCATCTCCTTTAGTTCATCATTGAGCACTGAAAATTCTCCATTAACATTCGAGTATCCTACTCTACCACAAAACTAGGAAATATGTAGTTAAATTACAAATTTCCTCCATATTTGCCTTCTCTGGCTTCTTGTAATTGATTAAAAATTATCAACTCCTAAGTGTGGTATCTCAAGGAACTTCCTGATTGTGATACCCTCTTCATTTTGCATTTCCCAATTAGTATTCACCCTTTTCTTAAGATATATTATGCTATTTGATTGTTAATTGTAGGCATGATTATAGAAACCCTATAGTCGACATGTTTAAAACTTTATACTTGTGCACTCATATGATATATTGTGTTTCTTACTTGGTGACAATTACTAAAATTTTAATGGCCATATTCTTGCAGGTGCCAAACCAAAGTGGAGAAGAGATTCCTCAATGAGTAGAAATGTTATTTGTTGAATCTACTTTCCTGTTATCTTCTTTTGTTTGCAAAGAATATAAAATGATCTATGTGGATTGTTTTGAATAGTATTGAACATTTTCTAATGCAATATGTAAGTGTGATCATTATTTAAAGAATTTACTCACCCATGTCCTATGCAAGATTTAAATAGGATTCTTAACTCTTTAAAACATCACGAAAAACTGTATATTAAATTATACATCGAATATACAATAGAAGGCCAGCCTAAGGTAGGATGTTCATAACAGGACTATGTACTACAATCAAATACATCATATCATACACATATTAGTTGTCACTCCTATAATATGTACAACCCTTTTTTGTAGATACAAGAAGCTTTCTATTTATAGCTTCATCATGAGTCACTTAGATATTTAGTGGGGTTCACATTTGGTGGGGTGGAATGAAGACACGCCCAGTGGAGACCCTTGTTAGAAAGTTTGTACAATGGTCCAATTATTTAATACAATTCACAATCACAGTGAGGTTGGTGATAATTTTTGAATATTTGGCTTTGATGTTATCAAAATCATTTGATGATAACAGTCATTTAATGTTATCAAAATAAAAAATTTATTACATATATACTGATATTATGGGTGAGAATACCAATGGAATATATAACATAGGGTAGATACTAGATATTGTGGATGTTTTCTTTCTTTATCTTCCTGGCTTGCCATAGCAGGGTCAATATGCCAATTTTGATAAGATAATTATATCCAGACAAACATACCCTTCTGAATAGGAAAGAAGGTCAATGCAACCTTCAAGGCTTGGGCATATTTTTGAGAAATGGCTTTGGGAGGTCCCAAAACAAGAGAGACTTGATGGTGTGAATGCTTCTTAGAATGTATTATTGTCAACATAGCTGTTGTTACAACAAATGTTGCTATGCCCAATGAGAGAAACCACCAGATCCATCCCTTTGAGTTCATATTAAGTGCACGTAGAATATATGATATAATAAGTATATTATATTTCATTTCAATAAAAGGAGTTTAGCTCGCATTTTACGATATATCAGAATATCGGTGATAATGCATCAGAATATCGGTGCTCCATATCCTTTAGTTCATCATTGAGCACTGAAAATTCTCCATTAACATTCGAGTATCCTACTCTACCACAAAACTAGGAAATATGTAGTTAGATTACAAATTTCCTCCATATTTGCCTTCTCTGGCTTCTTGTAATTGATTACAAATTCTCAACTCCTAAATGTGCTATCTCAGGGAACTTCCTGACTGTAATACTCTCTTCATTTTGCATTTCCCAATTAGTATTCACCCTTTTCTTAAGATATATTATGCTATTTGATTGTTAATTGTAGGCATGATTATAGAAACCCTATAGTCGACATGTTCAAAACTTTATACTTGTGCACTCATATGATATATTGTGTTTCTTACTTGGTGACAATTACTAAAATTTTAATGTCCATATTCTTGTAGGTGCGAAACCAAAGTGGAGAAGAGATTCCTCAGTGAGTAGAATTGTTATTTGTTGAATCTACTTTCCTGTTATCTTCTTTTGTTTGCAAAGAATATAAAATCATCTATGTGGATTGTTTTGAATAGTATTCAACATTTTCTAATGCAATATGTAAGTGTGATCATTATTTAAAGAATTTACTCACCCATGTCCTATGCAAGATTTAAATAGGATTCTTAACTCTTTAAAACATCAGGAAAAACTATATATTAAATTATACAGCGAATATACAATAGAAGGCCACCCTAAGGTAGGATGGTCATAGCAGGCCTATGTACTACAATCAAATACATCATATCATACACATATTAGTTGTCACTCCTATAATATGTACAACCTTTTTTTGTAGATACAATAAGCTTTCTATGTATAGCTTCATCATGAGTCACTCAGATATTTAGTGGGGTTCACATTTGGTGGGTGTGGAATGAAGACACGCCCAGTGGAGACCCTTGTTAGCAAGTTTATACAATGGTCCAATTATTTAATACAATTCACAATCACGGTGAGGGTGGTGATAATTTTTGAATATTTGGCTTTGATGTTATCAAAATCATTTGATGATAATAGTCATTTAATGTTATCAAAATAAAAATTTATTACATATATACTGATATTATGGGTGAGAATACCAATGGAATATATAACATAGGGTCGATACTAGATACTGTGGATGTTTTCTTTCTTTAGCTTGCTAGCTTGCCATAGCAGGGTCAATACTCCAAGTTTGATAAGATAATCATATACAGATAAACATACCCTTTTGAATAGGAAAGAAGGTCAATGCAACCTTCAAGGCTTGGGCATATTTCTGAGAAATGGATTCGGGAGGTCCTAGAACAGGCGAGACCTGATGGTGTGAATTCTTTTTAGAATGTATTATTGTCAACACGGCTATTGTTACAACAAATGTTGTTATTCCCAATGAGAGAAACCACCAGATCCATCCCTCTGAGTTCCTATTAAGTGCACGTAGAATATATCATATAATAAGTATATTATATTTAATTTCAATAAAAGGAATTTAGCTCTCCTTTTACAATATGTCAGAATATCGGTGTTCCATATATCGGTGATAATGCATCAGAATATCGGTGTTCCATATCCTTTAGTTCATCATTGAGCACTGAAAATTCTCCATTAACATTCGAGTATCCTACTCTACCACAAAACTAGGAAATATGTAGTTAGATTACAATTCTCAACTCCTAAGTGTGCTATCTCAGGGAACTTCCTGATTGTGAAACCCTCTTCATTCTGCATTTCCCAATTAGCATTCACCCTTTTCTTAAGATATATTATGCTATTTGATTGTTCATTGTAGGCATGAATATAGAAACCCTATAGTCGACATGTTTAAAACTTTATACTTGTGCACTCATATGATATATTGTGTTTCTTACTTGGTGACAATTACTAAAATTTTAATGGCCATATTCTTGCAGGTGCCAAACCAAAGTGGAGAAGAGATTCCTCGGTGAGTAGAAATGTTATTTGTTGAATCTACTTTCCTGTTATCTTCTTTTGTTTGCAAAGAATATAAAATGATCTATGTGGATTGTTTTCAAAAGTATTGAACATTTTATAATGCAATATGTAAGTGTGATCATTATTTAAAGAACTTACTCACCCATGTCCTATGCAAGATTTAAATTGGATTCTTAACTCTTTAAAACATCAGGAAAAACTATATATTAAATTATACAGCGAATATACAATAGAAGGCCACCCTAAGGTAGGATGGTCATAACAGGCCTATGTACTACAATCAATTACATCATATCATACACATATTAGTTGTCACTCTTATAATATGTTCAACCCTTTTTTGTAGATACAAGAAGCTTTCTATTTATAGCTTCATCATGAGTCACTCAGATATTTAGTGGGGTTCACATTTGGTGGGTGTGGAATGAAGACACGCCCAATGGCACTACTACATTTCGATCCAAAATCCGACGGTTGCTTCCGACGGCGCGTGGATTTTTTCTTTTAAACATACCAAAAATCAGAAAGTTAATTTTTTTTTTTAAATTTTGGTCATAAGCGTCGCTTAAGCGACGGCTAGGCTCATAAGCGTCGCTTAAGCGACGGCTATCCTAGCAAGCATCGCTTAAGTGACGGCGCATAACTTGATTAATCATTTAATAAAT
>LPNX010957635.1:2117-45134 GCA_001517045.1 Pseudotsuga menziesii | reverse complement strand
TCTGCTGAGTCATCAATCCCTACTTAGGATTAAGTTTATCATAATGTCTCAGAAAATTAAATAAAACAATTACATGATTTTACAAAATTGGGGTATGTGACAGTTTTTTTCAGACTTTATCATTTCAACACATTTATAGGGCCTTCAATTCTGAAGCGAACCCTTTGTCCAAAGTTTTGATTAGGAATATGACTAGTTTTATCCATTTTTTTGAATTTGTTGATGGGGTCATGATAGATTATGGATATTGTCCATTCTCATAAAGTGCCAATGGTTTTGATTTTTTGGTCAGTTTGTCTCTTGACTTGGGGGTTTTTGTGGGATGGATGTTGATTTTTCTTTTTGTATGTTTGTGGGATGTAAGTTTAGATCAGTTTTAGTCGGAAAATATTTCCGAGTGGTGAAAGTAATGTCTATATGTAATTTTGATTCTCATATGAACAACAAATTACATGCTTTTTTCAACTGAAAAAAAGCATACTACATGCTTTTTTTTCTAGTAAAAAAAACTCATTATTTCATCATTGTGCCATAAAAAGATGCACACTAGTAGATACCTCCGTGCCCAATCCTACTCAAAATACATAATCTTTATCCACTTGTTGAAGCATAATAAATACCTAGAAGATGGTTACATCACCGCTGTTATTTGAGAAGATTCCAATAATCTTTACTTAATGAGTGGATTCCCCTTCTCATTCTTGAGAAGACCTTGAAAAGAAACACAATCATCCATTGGACAAATGGATTGGTAGGGTTATTAGGTTAAAGAAGATAGAAGAGACCCTAAAGCAATTTGCAAAACCAAAGAGTCCATGACTTGATGGTTGGACTTTAGAAGTATTCTTAGCTTTCTTTGACATAATTGGAAAATATATACTTGATGTGGTTGAAGAATCGAGGAATCAGGGATATGTTTATGGTGCTATACATTCTACATTCATATAACTGATTGCTAAATGTGATAAACCATAGAATTTTAGTTATTATAGACCTATTTATCTATGTGACATGATTTATAATATTATCTCCAGCATAATCAAACCAAACCTTCCTGAGGAAATATCTAAGGAACAATTTGGATTTTTAGCCAACAAGAAAAGACTTGATGCTATTGAGGTCACACAAGAGTGTTTGCATACTGTTAATACCAATATATATATATGCTTTAATTCTTATAATGGATATGGTTAAGGCATATGATAGTGTGGATTGGATATTTTTGAGATTGATACTTCTACATATTGGACTTCCTTTGTAAGTCATTGATTGGATAATGACCTATGTAACTTGAACCTGCTTTGCAATCTTAGTAAATAGTTCCTCTAATATTTTTTTCAAATGCTCCAGATGACTCAGACACGGGTGTCCTTTATCCCCATTGATTTCCCTTCTTGTGATTGAAGGATTAAGCATACTTATTGGAAATGCAAAAAGGGAGGGTGGACTGACATGAGTGAATATAACAACTTCACACTTTATTACACCTCCTATTTGTTGATGATGTATTATTGTTTGGAAATGGATCAATAGAGGATTGATTTTTTTTCTAGATATTTTTTCCTTATTTTGTGAGGCCTCTAGCATGGAGGTAAATATCAACAAGTCCAGTTTTTTTAGAATGGGGTGGATGGAGATATTTTTATGCATATCATTGCCTTGTTTCCTTATATTTTTATGCAGATCATTTCTATGCAGATGTTTTTATGGAAATATGATTTTATTGAGAATGGTTTTAAATACCTTGGTTATTATTTGAAACCAAATAAGTACTTGAAACCTGACTAGATGTGGATTGTTATAAAAGTTGTGAAAAAAATTGGCAATTGGTGCTATAGATTGTTATCTCTTGGGGGAAGGCTTACATTATTGAAATATGTACTTGTAGGAATTCCAATATATTGGTTATCCTTGGAAAATATCCTAGTATCTATTCTACATATTTTGAGGAACAAAATGATAAACTTCTTATGGTCAGTTCTTCTAATCATTGTCAAAATTCATTTGGCTAGCTAGGAGATTATTTTACCTCCAAAGAGGATGAGAGGGTGGGGCATTAAAAAATTTCATTGGTTTATCCTTTCTCTGGGTATAAAATGTTTCTAGAGAGGCTTATTCAACACATGATTATGGACTGAAATTCTAAAAGAAAAATATTTGAAAAGAGTTTCAGTGGTTGATTGGATCAGATCAAAAAATTGTTTGCAAAGTTTCAAATTTTTGGAATGGTTTTGTTAAATCATTTCCCTGGTTATAAATATAGTTAACATGGAGAGTGGACAATGGTAAACAAGTCTCTCTAGGGAATGAACCTTGCATTGGGGGGATGCCTATTAAAATCTTTCAGCTCCTCTATTATCTTTCCTCCATGAGAGGGGTTACATACTACTTGTAGATATTGGAAGACTTGTTTGGATGTGTAGCTCTATAGACTATTGGATAAAAGTAGAAGAAATTAATTTACAGGGATCTCTAGCTACATAATGGAATTCATTTATTGTTGGTTTACATAAATCCAATATTAGCTTGGATGAAACAAATGAAAAACTTGTGAAGGCCCACAACAACAAAAAAAGTCAGGTTAGTGCAAAATCTGCTTACGATGTTATTTCATATGTAAATTTTGAATGTGTTGGGTCTTGATGGAGAAAGAGGATATGCAAATGATATTTACCTATAAAATAATAATGGTTTATTTGGCTATGCTTGAAAAATAGAATATTGACTTGGGACAACTTAATTAGAAGAGGGTGGATGGGGCCTAATTATTGTATTCTTTGTCAATCTAAGGGAGAATATGTATGATCACACTTGTTTGTTCGTTGTACCTTTTACAAAGAGGTTTGGAAAGGCATATCTTATGACGTAAATATTTCTTATGAATGGGGTTCCTTGACTATTGATGAAAATATTGAAAATTGGGTCATATATATGGGGCAGTATAAAGAACTTCCAATTTTCATCAGTTTGGGGATATGACGTTCTAGAAATTTTGCTATCTTTGACAATAAGATACATAATGTATCCTTGTCTTGTATCAAAATATTGGGGATGTACAACGACTTTTACAAAGAGGAGAAACAAAGAATATGTAGAATTAATAATGATCCTTCTCTATCAACAAATGTTGCACTTGGATCCCATGGAGGATAGAATAGACGGTGAATGGGTGCACTGTTAAGGTGCTCCTTGGGTAAGATCATCGGCTCAAAAAATGTGGGTACTAGATTACCAAAAAAAAGATGTTGCAATGGGTTATTTTGATGGGGCATCCCAATTGGGACAACGTGGAGGAGGGATTATATTGAAACTCAGTCAATCTCACAACTTTGATCTTTGGTTGGGGGGTGTGGGTTTGGTACCAACACTTATGCTGAACTTTTGGCATTGTGGGGATCATTAATATTTTCCTGTAATATTGGTCTTATTTCCATATAGGTTCCTGGAGATTTTAAAGTGATAATGGTCTGGGCTATAGGTGTCTCAATTATTTAGGCGCTATATTTAGAACATTGGTGTGACAGGTTAAGGAATCATATTTATTATTTTATAGATATATCCTTCAAACATTTTTTTTGGAAGTTGAACACAAAGGCCAATGAACTATCCAAGAAAGGAATTGGACTACCTACCAACACTATATATTTTAAATAACTTTGGGACAATAAAACTTGTGCTCAAGGTTCATTTTATATATCTTGAAGTTGATAGTCTTAACTTTTTGGAGAACTATATATCTTGAGACCAACTAGGGATACTAGATATCTAATTTACATTCATAGAACTGTTAGTTTTTTTTAAAATATGGGGATAGAATATTAAAAACATCGCTTCTTGGTTTGAAGTCAATATGAACACAATTCAAACAATTTGTGTAATGAGATCAATAGGGATGTATACTTTTGCAGTGATAGTTTATATGAAATAAGATAGAAATTTTTGTATATGGAAAAGATGAAATGATATGTAATAAAAAATTCTCTATTTGATTTAAATGAATAATAAGAAGTGAGTTTTTTTCTTTGTAAAAAAATAGCTCTTTGTTTTTTTTCTGCAATGAAGATCCATTGTTTCTCTCATAACTATTGTAATTTTTTTTGCAATTATGATCCATTTTGCTAGATAGTGAGGGCGAATGGAGTGCACTAAGGAAAAGCGCGAGATGACTTGTGAAGGTAAAGTGTTGGAGGTTGTGATATGGTCATTAAAGAAAGCCGACGTTGGACCACCTGACTGACTGGAAGACACCCACAGATTAGATCTAAACTAAGGAAACAAGACCACATGGTGGTTGTATGGATATAGAAGAGTGCCCAAGTTGAAACGATGAATTCTATGGGAGAATTGGGACAAGAGGTGCTTAAGTCATGCAAGAAGCACGCAAAAGCCAAGGAACGAGTTGAGGTGAATTAGATAAGTGTTTAGAATAGACTTAGGGAACTTGTGGGGTGAGGCTAAGGTATCTTGCAAGTCGTTGGACTTCTAAGAGTAGGATTGATGCCTCAAGGGTGCATGAAGTTAGCATTGGGTAAGAGAAAAAACATGGGGTGAAGGAAGAGGAAAAGTTATGGAAAGATCTATTGGAAGCCATGAATAACAGCATGATGAAAGTGTTACAGGAGAATGGTGAACAAATATAACAAGTGATAGCACATGCTAGATGAGAGATGTGACGATAACAAGAATTTACAGGCCAAGTGGTGGATTGGAAGACAACAAAGAAGAAATCACTCCACAAAATGGAGGATTCCTTAGAGGAAGTGCAGTTGGTATCATTTAAGAAGCCAAGTGAAGTAGAAATTCGTTATGTTGGTCAAGATGACAACTCTATGTAAAAAAGTCCAATGAAGGAAAGGATATGAACTTTCTTTGGTGAAAACCAAGAGGATCCAACCAAGATACTGGAAGTCATGGGTGCAGTTAAGGTATAACAACCTTCGAGGAAGGTTTCGAATGTGGAAGAGGTAGTGATGGCATACCTAAATAGCTTGGCAATGGATCAAGGTGTGTGTTCACAAGAGAAACATCAACAGGGTATAAAATTTGTGGACGTAAAAATGAGTAGAGTAAAGGTGGAAGCATTGGTGGACATTGGTTCCACTTATAGCTTGGTGAGCAGCAGAACCACGATGTCGCTTCACAGTCAAACTAAGCCCAGTGAGATTGAATTCAAAATGGTGAAGTCAGTTGTGAAGCCAATGGAAAGAAGGGTTTATGCAGCTTCGGTGAGATTTGGGAATTGGCATGGAAATATGAACTTAGAAGTTTCTCCTTTGGATGAACATGCAATGATCTTGGGGCAAGGATCCTTGCAAATGGCCAAGGTTGTTCTAGTTGTGTTTGTGGATCATTTGGTGTTCTTAGATAAGTCTGGGACTTGGAGTATGTCGATGACGCATAAGATAAAGTTGGGGCATTGGACAATGATATCCTCAGTACAGTTGATTGAGGCTCCTATAAAAACTACAAATAGGCCTTAAGGCATCATGCAACAACAATAGGATTCAACAGAGGATAACAAGACAAATGCAGTGAAGTAGGATGATTAGTCGGTTGAAAGGTTGGCTTCTTTAAAATAAAGAGCAGACTTAGTCACGAGGAATATTGAGTCATTGTTTATTCTGGGGGACTATCTGTAGTACTATGGAGGCAAGTCGTAGCTTGCACCAACAGTAATAGCAGAAGTCGTAGGTGGAAGCACTTCTAATGAGTCAACGAGTAGCCAAAGTGATGACAACCTAGACAAAGGATCTCATGAGGAGATCTCACTTGGGAAAGGCAAGTCATGTCTTGATGTGGACCATGTCTGATGTGGACCATGTCTAATTTGGACCAATGCGAGGAGGTGTTGGACCAAGGATGATATACAAGTGAAGTGGAGGAAGTCCTAACCTTCTTGGAATGAAAGTGTTTCTTTCTTGAGAATCCATAAAGAGGGTAGGCCAAGGAGGTCAAATACGTTTTAGGAACCATTCGTATGTGTGATAAACAAAAATAGAATCCATTGGTTGAGGAGAATCTAAAGAACCATGAAGTAGGAGAGGGAAAAACTTGCATCGAGTTTAAGGGAATGAGCAAAGGAGCAAAGTGATGAGCTAGAAAGAGTTATAAACATGCAAAGGATGAGGTGATATATTTGGATATTTGAAATACTATTGTGCAGAGTAAACAAAATTAAGTGAGTTAGCATTTTGGATTAACAAACCCGAGCTAACAAAGGACCAATTGGAAGGATTGGGGTGCATCTACGTGGGAGATGAGGCCTCCTTGAAATACTTGTGCAGTTTGCATGAGGGGGACAATTTTGAGATATTTAGGGGTGGTGGCCTTCGACACCATGTTTCCTTATATATAGGATGAAAAGTGAGCTTGGTGGCTTATTTCCCTTTGCATGGGAAGCGGATCCATAGGAACCTCACAAGAGGTTTTCTTAGAAAAAAATCAAACAAGGATATGCGGAAGCGTGCATAGGGCAGAGTAGGGGGAATTGTGAAGTGTTGAAGTTGTAAGTAGGAAATTCAACATCAAATAGGTAGAGGTGAGGACTTTTCCTAGTTTCAACAACAAGCTTGGGGTTGACCGAAAACACATAAGGGAAAAATAGTTGTGGCTTGATGAAGTTCCTCTCCTGATGTCAAGCACGACAATTGGACTAGATACCTAACCAGTTTGTCTCATGGGGTGTACAGTGAATGGAGGCATAGCAGAACTTGTAGAGTACCTATGGCATAGTAGGGGGGCATAAGCATGTCCTAGAATAGCTTTGTTAAAGGATCAAAGTTGTGGCATCAATTACAGATTGACGAAGAGGTAGTGGGATGCATCCAATTAACTTCAATTCATTCATGAGATCTAAAAATCATGCAAGAATGGAAAATAAATAGCTTTTATTCCTTCTCCATTCTAATTATTACAATGAAAGTTCAACCCCTTATAGCTACTATATGAGATTTTCAAAAATTGCTAATTTTAGAAAATTCTCTTATGACTCTAAAATTGACCACTAACTAAAATATAACTAGAGAGACACTAGTTGTAAACTTGTTTTTATGATTAGGTGCATAAACTAAGAGATAATTGATAATTACAAATTTAATTTTTTTTTGCGAAACACTAAAACCCCAATCAAAAGGCTCAAATTTGTCACTACAGTGAACACTTTGAAAGGCAACTTCCTGTTAAATTTGATCCCAAATAGATAACAGAGTTAAAAGTTATGACCCTCGAAAATCCTTGCATCATTCTCCTCTGGTTGAAAATAATGCACCTCCTATAAATTATTGTCTTCAAATTGTTTCCACTTAATGAAATCAAGATTCAACAACTTCCCCTCTGTAATCCATGTACTCTCTACTAGCGCTAAGCCTTCCCACTGGACTAGATATCGATTGTATTGACCTTGCCGAGTATAAAGGGTCTCCTTATCTAAAATATGCACAATATATTTCTTTTCCTGTATCAAAATGACATGTTTCCAATCCACCTCCACCTCACTATCATCACCCAGATCGTCCCCATGGAAGATATATAAATCAGAAATGTTAAACACAGTGTAAATATTGAGAGCAAATGGTACATCAACCTTATAAGCATTGTCAATAATTTTCTTGAGAATCTTGAAAGGAATAATTTTCTTATACTTCATTTTGTTGTAGGCTCCTCTAGGGAATCACTCTTTTTGTAAATCAACCATCACCAAATCACCTTCATTGAATACTTAATGTCGTTAGTGAGCACATTTTATAATTTTGTTCTACTCATCACTGTCCTTATTTACGAAAAATATCAGCCAATGCAGACAAAGGTTGTTTCCCTAGTCTGAATGGTTTAGATATAGAACAAAACACACTACAATGCAAAGAAACTTTCCCTAGAAATATAGATCACTTGAATGAACTCCTCTCATACCTTTTAACGGGTGAATCTAACAGTTTAAACTTGTTGTGTTTGAGATACGTGGTGAATGGACCTGCAATAGACACAAAAGAACAAATACCACATGAGAGTAACAAGTTAATTTATATTTCTATGTCGATGACCAAGGAGAAATACAATAAACAAAGCATTATAATGAAATATGCAGTGTTTATGGGAAAGAAAACAATGTTTGTATTAATAATCAAATAGGGAGAGATCACAACCAAGCCTTGGTGTCGGGAGCTTATACCAATGGATCCTTGCCTCAATATTCACCTTTCCTCTAATGAATCCAAGAAGGTATGGGATTAGTTGTCTAGAGTCTAGATAGTTTAACACAATATTACTCCCCTTTCCCATGAGGGGCGATCCACTATTTAAAATCCATAATGGATAGGATAGGTTTAGGATTCAAAGGAGAAGGTTATGGGATCAGTCCAAGGATAGCGAAATTCAATCTCTACCTGTCCAGATTCTAAGGGATGAGGTTCCATGAAGGCCACTTCTTGAAACTTCTCCCTTTTACCTTTTTAAGATGAGCACTGGACCTTGTAGAAGGGTAACAAGCGGTGTAAAGGGTCATCACCTGCTGCAAGAAGGAAACAAGTGGAAGCACCACTCCTTGCCAATGAGAAAGGTGCATTGTAATCTTAGGTACCGCCTATTTTCCATTGACAAGGTGCGGTGGTGGTTCAAATCGGGTAAAAAACAAGGGAATAAGCCTCCTTCCTCAATTTATTCACTTCAGACTCTGAGGGATTAGAGAAAACCATGGGATACTCATCTCATAACATGACGATGATGAGATTTAGGTGTAACATTCCTACAACTTATGTTTCACTTGCTGCTACAACTGTTGAATGTGTTCTACAAATTCTTCCCCGTCGTCAATAATTCTATCCCCAAGCGGTAGCTACAACAAATCTAGAACACCCATAAGATTTCTTCCATAAACAATCTAAAATGGATATTTACCTATAGATCTATTCACCGAACTGTTGTAAGAAAATTATTCTTGAGGTAAATCCAAATCCCACTACTTGGGCTTCTCTACGACAATGCTTCATAACAGGTTTCCCAAACTTCAATCCCATTTGTTTGGGGATGATAGGAACTCCTGAAATGTAATTTAGTCCCCATTTTATTCCATAAGGCCCTTTAAAAACAACCTAATAACTAAGTATCTCTATTAGAGGTAATAGTTTTTGGAACACCATGCAATCTAACAATTTTTGGAAAAAAACAATTTTGCCACCCTTGATGCATCACTAGTTTTCTTGCAAGCAATAAAAAGAGCCATTTTAGAGAACCTATCAACAACCAAAAATGTAGATTCATTACCTCACTGTGTGTTTTGGAGCTCCAATACAACGTCCATGCTCAGATCTTTCCATGGGTCTTTGGGCGCTGGTAATGGCATGTACAACCCTTTTTCATGTGAGTGTACTTTAACCATTTGACAAATCCTACATCGTGCCACATAACTAGTTATATCCCTTTTCATCTTCGGCTAGTAATACTTATCTTCAATTAAGGCTAGAGTATTATCATTTCTAAAATGTCCTTCCAAGCCTCTACTATGAAGTTCTTTGATAATATTTTCTCGATTGAACTAATTGGAATGCATAGTTGTTTTACTTTGAAGTGGTAGCCATCTTACATAGTTTGTTCACCTTGAATACGATCCATGTTCTTGGAAATTGGATTCTTCAACTCTTCCACAATCTTCCAAAAATCATTATCTAATGCATAGAGATCCTTCAATACAAGAAATTCATTTACTTGATTTTCCTTGGTTTTCAAAAGAACGGTGCATCGAATGAAAGTATATGCAACCTGGTTTTTCCTTCATACTTTGTGCTTATGAACAAAGTTGTATCCTTGTAAGAAAGAGCCCCATTTTACATGTCTACTATTCAATTTATATTGGGTGTTTACATATTTTAATGCAATGTGATCAGTAAATAACACAAACTCTTTCGACACTAAATAATGCCTACAATGTCACAATGATTGCATAATTGCATGAAATTCTACATCACACATGGATTCGTTCTTTCTTACCTCATTCAAATTTTCACAAAAAATTAAATTGGTATAGTTTCTTGTCTAAGTACATCTCCAATTCCTACACGTGAGACATCACAGTGTACCTCAAACACTTTATCAAAATCTAGTAAGGCTAATATAGGTGCCTCAATTACCTTCGTCTTTAGAAACTTAAAACTTTCCTCATCTTCATTAGTCCACTTGAATGTCGTTCCTTGGGTGCAATCTGTTATGGGTGCTACAATACTGCTAAAATTTTGAATAATTTTTTGATAAAAGGTGGCCATCCCATGAAAAAATCTTACCTCTTTTATGCTTCTAGGACTAGGCCATTCCAAAATTGCTCTAACCTTCTCTGAATCCATCATGAATCCTTCTGCTGAGATGACAAAACCAAAAATACCAAACTTTCTTACAAGAACCTACATTTCTTTAGGTTTACATAAAGTTGACGTTTTCTCAATGTATCCAATATAATATTTAAATGATGTAAACGATATTATTTATTGTTACTGAAAACTAGAATATCATCAAATGAAATGACAACGAACTTACCAATATAAGGTCGAAGCACAATATTCAACAACAAAATGAAGGTACTAGGTGCATTGGATAGCTTGAATGGCATCACCATCCATTCATATGTTTAATTTAGAAACTCTTAGGGTCCTCAGGCCTGAATGAATTCACTGTGAAAGAAGGTCGTAGGAGAGAGAAGCAATTCAATGTACATTGATAAAAAATTCATGGTGAAAATTGAACAACTAGGAGACAAAATTTGGTTAGCATAAAATTACATGAATTATTATTAACCTATTTGTAATACAATGATGATACAATAGGGAGAATTCGAATACACTAGGTAGGAATTGAATTCACCAACTTGGACTGACTCTAATTCTAACTCAATATGAGAAAAGGACCACTAAGAGCTCACTAATCTAACTTGAGACAACTAAATTAGTTTACAGTCAATTAACTGAACAAGGTGGGTAGGAAAAGGTTCCTAACCTCCTTGAATCGAGGCAAAGTGGTGTTAGACTAACTGGAGGCAAACTAATTGATGCCCTTATAAGGATAACTCAACACAGAGTATGGTGAACTGATGATGAACTCCCGTGACTCGGTATGAGCTCCTAAATTATGTGGATTGTCCTCTAGATATATTAAAATAACACAAACTAGCGCATCAAGTGTTAGGTGGGCTCTAGATGAGCCCTCCATGGCACTAGTGAGGTGGCAATAAACTCCTAAGCTAGGAAATGATAACTAGACTATGGTGCTCAAAGGGAGGATTAATTAATTAATCATAACACCCCCCCTTCATCCTAACTTGGTAAACCTGGGACTTGAAAACTAATACCAAAGGTCACCCATACAATATAATGCAAAAAATAACTTCTCAACAAAGCGAGGAAATGGGGAAAACCTCATGGGAACCCCCCCTCAAAATGAGCAAGAAAACCAGGAACAATAACTAAATCAAACCTTTACGCCAAGAAGATATATGAGATAGAAAAATATATTTTCAGTGAAATAATTGGTGAATATGTCTGCAATCTACTCCTCTATAGGGTAGTAATGTAGAATTATGGCCTTACTATGCATTAGTTCTCGAATGTAGTGCATGTGGAATTCAATGTGCTTGATATGCTGCTTTTATACTAGATGAATAGATATCTTGATTGGACTTTGATTATCACAAAAGAGGTCTACTGAAGGAGAAGTATGAATACCAAACTCTGTCATAATCCAATGTATCCAAACTACCTGAATAGTTTCATTTACAACCCCCTAATACTCTGCTTCAGCTGAAGAGGGAGAAAGAGTTGCATGCTTCTTGCTTGACTAGTAGATTGGTCTAGATCCCAACATGAACACAAATCCTGATGTAGATTTACTTTCAGTACTATCACCAACCCAGTCTAAATTAGTAAAACTAATCATATCTAGCTATGCACCAGCAGAATAGCGGATCCCAAAATCCCTCGTACCTTGCACATAATGCAAGATGCACTTTGTTACTTTTCAATGCAGCTCATGTGGCTCCTACATGAATCTGGAAACAACACTCATAGCATAAGATAAATCTGGCCTCAAATGGGTTAGGTATAATAGGACACCAATCAACTATATGTAGAGTGTACTATCAACCAATGGTGTGGAACCACCTTCTTCCAATCTGATTCCAGATAAGAAGGGGAAGGGTGTTGCTTTACAATCTATCGTGTGGAATATTTTGAGAAAATATCCTATGCATATGTACTATGTAATCATGATTTCCAAATATTTCTTACTCACTTCGAGACCAATAAATTTCCTTAGCATCCCTAGATATGTCATGGAGAATGCCTTGCTCAAAGCTGTTTTGATACCTCTCAATCCAGTAGCCGAGCCATTGGTAGTGAGAAAGTCATCCACATACAGAACAATCAATAATAATAATCCTCCCTTCTACTACATGTAGACATTGCAGTCATACTTTCACCTCTCAAATTTCCATGACATTAGGAATCCATCCATCTTGGCATACCATGCCCTTGGGGCTTGCTTGATCCCATAGAGATATTTCCTCAGTTTGCAAACCAAGGAGGAATTTTCATTATACCCCTCAAGATGTCTCATATATATTTCCTCTTCTAGGTCACCATAGAGGGAGGAACTCTTCACATCCATAAGATGTACCTCCCACCTATTTGAAGCTGCAATGAGAAAAACTAACCTTCTGGATTCTAGTCTTGCAACGGGAGTGAATGTCTCATTGTAGCCTAGCCCATGGACTTCTGAGTACCCCTTTTCCACTAACCAAGCATTATACTTGGTAGTGGTTCCATCAGTTGCTAGCTTGTTCTTGTAGACCCATTTGCACTGAAATAGCTTCCTCCCAGGAGTTAAGGAGACAATCTACCAATTCTGGTTGTCTTGTAGTGAATCAAACTCGACATCGATGGATGTATGTCATCTTGGGTCATGGCAGTCCTCCTTGTAGGACCGTGGATCTCATCCCATCATCATGAAACACCTCTCTAGGATAAGTGGATCTGTATGGCATAATGCAATTTTTTCATCCTGATATTGAGATCTTGTTCTTCTTCTGTCATATGGATCCCTAGGTCTATTTCCAGTATCTTCAATGAGCTCTTGGGCCCATTTAGGCCTTTGATTGGGAGCAGGTGTTGGATCTAGATTTGGATCTACTTGAATTTCATTCTCAATATCAATATCTTGAGCATATTGATCCTCATCTTCAGAATCTGAATCTGAAATATTAGTTAAAACATCATCATCTGCAAATGGATTTATTTCAGTAATTATATCTTCTTCATCTAGTTGTGGATCATGGACCTAATCTTCTTCAAATTTAACAGTGCACTCTATGAAACACCATTTGGTTGCATATCCATCATTTTGTATGCCTTTTCATCATCTGCATATCCCAATAGTATACATTCACTAATCTGAGCTTGAAAGGATTTCCTATTGTCAGCGGGAGTTATGGCCCATGCTTTGGAGCCAAAAACTCTCAGATGTGAGACATTGGGCTTATATCCCATCGTTACTTCGAAAGGAGTGACCCCAATCACTGACTTGTGAGGCACTCTATTCTGGATGTACGAAACACAATTTACTACTTCAACCCACAAATATGGAGGAATATCTCATGCTTCAAGAAGGCATGTAGCCATCTCTTTCAAAGATCTATTCTTCCTCTCAACTACATCATTTTGTTGTGGTGTGTATGGGACTGAGTGTTGCAATTGAATACCTGCTGAAGAACACAACTGCTAGAATTCTATTTTAATGTACTCTCCTCCGTTATATGATCTGAGTGCTTTTATCTTCTTCCCAAGAGTGTTCTTAGCTAAAACTTTGAAAATTTTAAAGGTTTCAAACACCTCTAAATTCTGCTTGAGGAAATATATCTAACAATACCTTGAGTATTCATCAATGAAGGTCATACAATATCTATATCCATTCATAGATGTCGTGGGAACTGGTGCGGAGACATCATTGTGAACTAGGTCAAGTACAAAGGTATCTCTTCTTGCCTTCCCAACCACATACCTTCGCTTTAGATGCTTACCTACCAAGCAACCATTACAGGCACATTCAAAGGACTTGATGAGAGGAAATCCATCAACCATCTCTTCATTGTGAAGCCACTAGAGATATTCAAAATTCAGATGGCCAAATATTTCATGCCAAATCCTGCTTGTATCATTAGAATGAGACAATAAGGCACTTGGATATGAGTTAGGAATAAAATGAGAAAATTCATATGACTTAAAGGCATGATTTGTAGCTCCTTTCGCTATCATATTCCCAGTAGAAATTTCACATAAATCCACTGAGTCAAGATCAAATGTGACTTGCTTGGGTGAGCTAGTATGAGTCATCTAGTATACAGACAACATATTTATTACCAGGGAAGGGACATATAGTACATTCTTGAACACTCCATGCTCAAATTTGATGGAACCTTTCCCAACAACTGGGATTTGTGAGTCATCTCCCACATGGATGTTAGGTCCTCTACTAGAGAGATCCATATAAGAGAATGATCCTTTGGAGGAAACCATGTGGTCGGAGGCTCCAAAATCAATGAGAAATTCCTGCGATTGAGAAAAACCTTCCTTCAGAGCCTGGCATCTCTCATGATATTCATTCTTGTTTCCAGCATCATACTTCTTTTCACCTTCAGGAAAGGCAATATTTTTCTATTCAAGGATCCTAAACATTTGTTCTATGGTTTTATTCATACATAGATTCTCTGGATGCTTTCCTCTCTTGCAGTAAGAGCACTTGGTCTTGTCAAACTTCTTGTGCTTCTCCTTCATGGAACATAAGGCTCCTTCTAAAGTATTTTTCTTATCCTTAGGCTTGAAATAAGTGTTATTCTTCTCTTTTCCTTTTTGGTTCCTCTTTTCTTGCGCATTCTTAATCTCCCTATCTAAGAGAGCTTGATTCTTGGAGGCTTTGAGAGATCCCATTTGTATCTGAGCTTGTCTTGTTCCTGAATAAGAGATTCTATGAAGGCATCAAGGGATGTAATTCACCGATTAGGAGTTTTCAATATCTCGAAGTGAAATGTGGATATGAACACTGAGAATTCTGGGCTAACTTTGCTCAAAATTGAGAGCACCAATTGCTCATCCTTCTTATCAATCCCACACTGCTTGCACTACATGACTAGGGATTTGAATTTTGAGAAAAATTGATGGATAGTTTCGAAGTTGTTGGGTTGCAGTGTAATCACCTCATTCTCTAGAATATGGCCTCAAAACTCACACTGATTTCTAAACAAGGATTCAAGCTTCTCCCATACTCTTTTTGGAGTTTTCAGTCCATCAAGAAGAAAGAGTAACTCCCTGAGATGTGTATGCACATGAAGCCAAATGCTTCATACACCTTTCTCAGATACTTCAACTTCTCAAGATGTTTTTGGGGTTCGACCTCCCTGCCCATGGTGACCATGTACAGACCTTTTTTGGGAAACACTATCTACATATTAGGCCTCCAATCAAGATAGTTGAAGTTTGTGAGGATTCTGGGAGTCAAGGCTGCTGAATTCTCCATCTTGCAGCTTCAAGGAACAACTAATTATTCATAAATATTTAATTTACTTGCAAAAAAACTTCGATTCAAAGTCAAACCAATTCAAACACTCTCCACTTCGACATGTGCACTTTCTCTGGGTGCATCACACCTAGCTATACTTCTCTATAAAAAATCCAGAGGGAGCAAGGAAAGCATACCAAGAATTATTTTGGAACTCAACTGCTTCAGGTGCATCAATGGAAGTTTCATAGGTTTTAATTTAGCCTGAATACCTACTCTTATACCATTCTTATTTTATCAAAGCTTAAGATCCTGAGGCCTGCATGAATTTACTATAAAAGAAGGTTGCAGGAGAGAGAAATAATTATGTGTACAATGATCAAACATTCATGGTGAAAATTGAACAACCATGAGACAAATTTTGGCCAGCATAACATTACATCAATTATCATTAACTTCTCTATATACAATGATGACACAATAAGGACAATTAAAATATACTAGGTAGGATTCGAATTCACCAACTTGGAATGACTCCAATGCTAACTCAATGTGAGAAAATCACCACTGAGATCTCACTAATTTAACTAAGGACAACTAAATCAGTTCACAGTTAGTTAACTGGACAAGGTAGGTAGGAAAATGCACCTAACCTCCTTGAATCAGGGAAAAGTGGTGCTAGACTAATGGGAGATGAACTAACTGATGCCCTTCTGAGCATAACTCAACATAGAATAGGGTGAAATAATGATGAATTGCCATGAATCAATATAGTCTCCTAAATTATATGGATTGGCTTATGGATCTCATAAATTGATGCATATAGGTGCATCAAGTGTTAGGTGGGACCCAAATGAGTACCCCATGGAACTAGTGAGCTAGAAATAAACTCCTAAGCTAGGAAATGACAATTAGACTATGGTGATCAAAGGGAAAATTAATTAATTAATCCTAACATCATATAGTCCATCCTTGGTCTTGAAGGTAGTTTTCCATTCATCCCCTTTGCAAATTTATATCTGTTGGTATCCACTTTGCAAATAAATTTTACTAAAATATTTAGCTCGAGCTAACACATCCATCATGTCATCCAAGTGTGGTATAGGAAACTAATATTTGATGGTAATTTAATTTATTGCTTTGTTATCTATGTACATCCTCCACATATTATCTTTTTTTTGAGTCGGTAATGTTGGTACAACACAAGGACTCATTCTTTCTCTCACCACACCTTTCTTTATAATCTTGGTTACTTGTTGGTTGAGCTTTGCATGTTGTGTAGGAATCATCCTGTAGGCCACCTAAATAGTTAAAGATGATCTTGGGATTAAATCAATGTGATGTTGAATATCTCTCTTTGGTGGAATACCGCCATGTAGTTCATTAGGGATAACATAACCATATGCTTCTATTACCTTGGCCACTTCAGTAGGTATTGGTATGTCTTCCTTAACTCATTTTTGCACTATTAATGCATAGCAGAATCTTGTTTCCTTCATTTCTTTAACAGTCTCTCTTTTTGACAACATATTCTCAGCTTTCCATTCATCTTTAATGTAAGAATACTTTTGATTCATCCTTCCAAAATGTGTGGGTGTTCTTTCTCCATCATGCACGATTTTTTTTCATATTTCCAAAAGCCTCACCAATAGTAAATGACATGAATCCATTGGAATGACATCACACCATAATTCATCTTTCTAAGTCTTACCGATGGAAAACTTAATCAAACATATTTTTATTAATGGTGATTTCATTCCCTTTTTCAAACCATGCAATTTGGTAAGGATGGGGATGTGTTTCAAAGCTTAATTTCAATTTATCTACCACCTATTGGAAATCATATTCTCAGAAATTCCACTATCAACAATAACTTGACATACCTTTCCCCCATAAGTGCACTTGGTTCAAAAAATATTTTCCCAAATCCATAAATATTCATTGTCGCTACTTTGTCTTTGATCTTTTTCGGGAATCACCATTGACCTCTGTATCATGAGACTTTTCCCCATATAAGGAGGAACTTCATATTCAATTCCTTGTTATTCATTCTCAACTTGGACGAAATTTAAACTAGCATGTTATCCTTGCTTTGCCTCTTGCATGTTATAATTTGAGAGCTCAAATACTCGATTATCCTCTACACCACACCTAAAAGACCAATAAATTCTTCCTCTACCACCAGTGTAACCTCTACCCCTCTCAAATCCTCTTCCTCGTGGTTGGTTCAAGTTATCTTAACAAGTATCTTCTTCTTTATTAGCTCCTTGGGATGATTTGCTTATGCCATAGTTAAAACCTCCCCATGAGGCAAACGATGTGGCCTCTTTACTCTATTCCTTTGATAAATCTGTGGGTTAAACTTGGGTGAAATCATGAATCTGGGTGTCTATTTTGGGGGGGTATGATAAAAACAGTGTTGTTTTTGCAAGTTTGTCAACTTCGAACAAAGAAAAATTATATGTGTTTAGAATTTCATTTTGTAGTAAAAACAAAACTTGTAGAGAATTGTGTTAGATTTCTATCGGTTATTTTTGATATTTTTTTATTGGCATTTGATATGTAATTTTTGCAAGTGTTTGATAGTATGTTCTTAATTAATGAAATTATGATAAATATCCACGTTTTTAGACTACAATTTATTCATTACTCAACTATTGTTCATTAAAAACAAAATATTTATGATGATGTAGACAGATTGTACTAATATCTGCCTATAAGTTTGTATCCAACAGCGGCATCCAATAATTATTAGAATTTTTTGAAGTGGACCAATTTAAAAAACTAGCATAAAACTGACATGTTTATTTAGACACACATCTTCCCTAATTTCCAATTCAAAACGAAAAAACCGAAGTAACCTTTTGACATCAAGGTTTTCTACCATGATTTTTCCAAAAAAAATCATCGTTTCTTTAAGAAGTTATTGAATTTTCATTTCACTGAATACTATTAAATTTTGAATAAATCCAGACACCTTCTAAGAAAAATAATAAATAAAATTAGTGAATCACACCAAATTAAAAAAAAATCGCATCTATAGAAAGTAGATTGAATTATGCAACTAATGGTATTATTTGTGAAGAGAAATTCTAAGTATTTCATATGATCCAATCTCTCTGAAATTGGAAGAAGACTAAAAAATGGGATGGAATTCCATTTCTGAATATTTACAGGTTTTCGACGAAAGTTAGTTTTAACGGATGGAAAAAAGTTTGATCGAACTAATAGTTCAGCCAATTTTTTTTTTCATCGCTGGAAAAAACTTGATGCGCTTTTTTGAAAAACATTTTAGATTCATATTTATAAGATTCACGTTTACACATATTTTCGAATTTTTAAAACATCACCATTTTACACAGTTACGGATGAGGGGCAATTTTTCCGGTAAGTGTTCTTAAAACTTATCTTCTAATATGGAGGCTCTTTTTATTTGATAGCAAAGATTCATTTGGAAAATTTGATATGGTAAAATTTTCTTAGAAACTTTTTTTTGAGATGGAGGCTCTTTTTATTTGATAGTAAAGATTCTTTTGGAAAATTTGTTGTAATAAAATGTTCTCAGTAACTATCTTGTGAGCTAGAGCCTCTTTTTCATTGATAGTAAATATTCTTTTTGGGATATTTTTATGGTGAAATGTTCTTTTTAATGGTAAAATGTTCTTAGAAATTATCTTCTAGATGAAGGTTATTTTTCTTTGATAATGAGGAGTTTTTTGGGAAATTGTTTAGGTGTTCTTAGAAATTATCTTCTAAGATGGAAACTTTTTTACTTTAGTGAAGATGTTTTTGGGAAATATTTTATGGTACAAATTTTCTTAAAGATTCTTCATCAATTTAATCTATGGTGATTTTTTTAATTATTTTGGGAAATATTTTATGGACAAGTATTTTAAGGTGAGTTTTTATCTTTGATGATTAAGATTCTGTAGAGGGCAATTTATTCTAAGGTGAAGTTATAAATTGAATAACCATGGGCAACAAAAAAGAGCAAAAGAGGAAATATGATCACACTCGAGGTGATGCCTTACATAATGAAAGGAAAAGACTAAAATACCATGAAAAAAAGAAACATAAGAGTACAAATATTGAGGACATCGCTAATGATGATGTAATTAGAGATTTTGATCAAAATGTTGATGATATGAATGTTCAAAATCAAACTCAAGAAGAAATTGAACCATGTATGTACAAATATTGTAAATTTGTTTAAAATGCGGTAACTGGTTTTTGTAAATGATTGTATTTTTGAAAATAATTTCCAAATGAAGATATAGATTGATGTCCTAATGTTGATCAAGATGTTGAAGACATCAAAGAATCAGAAAATGATGCAAATATTTAATCCAATAGAGGTATGTACACATACACACACACATATTGGTTATTAAAATATTTTAAAGATAGGTTCGATGAAAGTGATAAAGCTCTGATGCATGAATATTGGGTGGAAAATTCTCGTGTTTCACCAAATGAAAGGGATATGATATGACCAAGAATATCTTGAAATCAGTATGAAATCCATCCAAAACATATATTGGATATTACTCAAATACAATTGTTCAGTAACTTCAAAGATGAACACAGAGAAGCGAATTTGTCAATCAATACATTTATACAACAGAACCATGGTATGTTAGACCTATCACTATTCATGACGCATGTTGTTGTCGCTATCATGTTGAGTTTGAATTATATTATGACACATTCCTTCATTTTGGTAAAACATTTTGGCCGAATTCACCTCCTTCCACAATTCGTGCTTTTATATCTGAAATTCTATGTGAAAGAGATAGTCACGAGATATTTTACAACAAAAGATGTGTCGGTGGAAAGGAATGTGATCATTGTGGACATCTAGAATTATTCCACCATAAATATCCTATTGATATTAATGATTAGTCATTATCAAATATAATAGTTGATTGAAAGAGATATGAATATGTCACTTATTCCCACAATTCTACAAGTTCTACAAACGCTCTTTCGAAAAGGATAGATTTACAAGAAGATAAAATCAATGTTAAAGTGTTTTTGAAGAAGTTAAAAAAAGAAAATTATAAATACATCAAACATTCACATAGAGCACAATGGAAAGACATAATTCAAACAATCATGTGATGTTTTTTCAGTAGGGACTATTTTTTATGTGGTTGATTTTGCAAAGAATTACACATTTGAAGCACAAAAAGAAATACAAAGTGAATATTAGAATTCTCACCAAGTTTCTATATTTGTACATGTTATATATATACATGCTCAACACAATGTTGATTATATAGAAAGCACGAATGACAATCGACATGTGATCAAGGAATATCACTTCTATATCAACAATGACCGCACACATGATACACATTATGTACAACATTGTTTTGATATTATTTATGGTTCGTTGAAAACACGTGCAATTGTAATGAATGAACATTGGATATGGTCAAATGGATGTGCAGAGCAATTTAAATCTTCACGATCATTCTTCTATCTATGTTGCAATTGTTGGAATGTTTTTGAAAATGGTCATGGAAAAGGAGAGCACAATGGTGCAGGGGTGTGTGTACAATGAGCACTTCGAAGGCATAAAATGAACCATTATGTCAATCAATTTGTGTGTGCTAATCAATTTGTTCAATGGTGTTGTGTAAATATGATACATGATTGCAATCAACAATCAAAGCATGTGCATAGGTATGAACTTTGTTTTCAAAAAAAAATTATTCAACCTGGAATGACTTTAATATGTACATCTAGTAAAAATTTATTCACATGTACAGGTAAATTGTTTATGTTGGACATGATTTTTTGGCATATTGGAATCCAAGATATAGACAGGACAATCCTATATGATGCTAGCACCATTCATGTAAATCGATATTTATACTCAATCAAAACAAAAACCTTCCAAAATGTGTTTTCATTTAATAGTAGGAAGCTAACATGCTTTTGTCTTATTTGCATGGAGGACACAGAATCAATAGATATTTGTGAAAACATTAGTGACAATTATGCTAAACCTTGGAAACCTAACACAATTAATCTAAAAGGAAAAATTCCACTCACAAGCTTTGAGGAGTTATAATTAGAGGACATTGCAATATCAACTCATGGTGATAGAATTTCCAATCTTGTTAGAGAAGGTAACTTTATGTACACTTTAATAAATTTGTCATTTTTTATTTTAAATATTTTTTACTTGAATGTCAAATATATATATATGAAAGTTGTTTGATTCAATGAAAATGAATTTGACAAATTGAATGTTCTTATTTATGTGTAGGAGATCTATTTGTTGTGGTTGCACCCATAGACAACAATGGAAATGTCAGATATTATTTGATGCAATGCACAGAGAGAAAGATGAAATTAAGGAGGACTATGATGACAAAGGTTTTATATATGAAAGGGGGTCAATTCTATTAAAATGTTATTTTTTTCAAGAAACACATCAAACTGAAAGTGACGTTCACTTTAAAGACTATCAACCTGATGTCATAGGTTTCCAATATAGTAATTTGGTATGCGCATCTCGCATAAAGTTGATAGAAGTTAAATCAAATAGAAAATTTAAATATAGAAGATGGAAGATGTCAAAAGTTGATCATGAAATAATAATTGAAGATGACATTCCTTTACGATCTTATTTCTAATTTGAAACATGTTGAACATGATACATACTTTTTACATCAAGGACATCTTGATTGGTTTTATAATTGTGGCACTCAAATAGAGTGATTATTGATAAGTTAGCTATTGTTTTGGTGATTTATTAAGCACATTCCTTAAAAATGTATTGTTCAAAATTGTAATATTATGCACTTGAGTACGTGTTAGGAAATTGTCAAATCATGAGATCTATGTATCTTTGAAACTTAAATATGATATATTGTTAGATTAGATTGTTGTATATGTCAAACTTATAATTTTTACTTAAATATGATATCATGTTCTTACATTGTTGAGCTTATGTACATCAATTGAGGAAACTTATATTATATTGTTCTTACATTGTTGAGCTTATGTATATCAAATTGATGAAACTTATATGATATATTGTTCTGAAATTGTTGAACATATGTACATCAAATTGATTGATAAATTGTATTGAGTGCCCACAAATTTTTAACACTATGATATGTATCAAGTAAATAGCCGTAATTCTTACTTCTTTTCAATTAAATTTTCTAAAATAACAAATTAGATTATAATAGTTTTAAATTACTTGTGTACATTATTCTTCTTGTGTCTTACATGGATTTTCATTCTTTTCATTGTTATATACAATATTGTTTTATTAACAAAATTTAAACAAGTGGTATATTGCCATTAAAAGTCAATATTCAAATTGAAGCATTCTATGAATTGCATTCTATACACTAATATTATTAACCAAACATAATCATGATATCAATGATAAATCATAATATGAAAATGATAACAAAATTTAAACAAGCGGTAGATTACGATAAAAAATCAATATTCAAATTGAAGCACTCTATGAATTTTGCATTATATACACGAAGATTATCAATCAAATATAATCATGATATCAATAATAAATCATAATATGAAAATGATAACAGAATTTAAACAAGTTGTATATTACCATAAAAAGTCAATATTCAAATTGAAGCACTCTATGAATTGCATTATATACACTAAGATTATAAACCAAATATAATCATGACATCAATGATAAATCAGAATATGAAAATGATAATAGAATTTAAAGTGGTAGATTACCATAAAAAGTTAATATATTCAAATTGAAGCACTCTATAAATTGCATTATATACACTAAGATTGTTAACCAAATATAATCATCATATCAATGATAAAATTCATAATATGAAAATAATAAATCAATGATGGCCATAGTCTCCTAGAAAACTTTATATAGGCATACACCTAGAGAGTATCGCATAACCAAATTAAATCATAAAAATTTATATAAACATCAACTAATTATAAAGACATTAATCTATGTATCACATAACCAAATTAAATCATTTAAACATTTTATTAAATTATATTTAAAATTGATCCTATATATATATATACAAGTTAAAAATATATAAGTTAAAATGATAAGTTTAAAGTTTTAACATGCAATTTCCTTAAAACAAGTTTAGAAGTGTAAAAACATATATGACTATGTAATATCCATTGTATGGATATCACTATCCACATTCTCCTGGAGATTGACCTATAACACATGCAACATCTAATTAAGCTTCAATATATAAATTTTATATTGCAAATAAACTTTAATAAAAATACAATTGGAATTTAAAATAATAAATATGAATAAATATACCTCGGTGATCCCAACACCCAAAGAGGTCACCACATCAAAATCCATCGAAGGCTGTACAATTTGTTTCCTGACCTACAATTTTAATTTCATTACTTAAACTTTTCATACATATGTATAAAATAAATTAAAATTTAAGATGTCAATCATTAAACTTAAACATTTAAAACATGTAATTTAAACAACATAAAATAAATTTAAACAAAATGTCAATTGTTTTTAATCATTACTAAAACATTTGAAAGGTGCAATTTACCTAAACATCTTGGGAGACACTCTGAATGTCTCCCAAAATTGATGATGGGAGAGGCCCAATACACATGGTCCTAGGAGAAGGGATCAAAATTTGTGAAGACAACCAAAATTTCAATCTTATAAAAAGGTGTCATGACAATAAATGAGAACATATAAATTTATAGATATTTATCCAAATGTACCTCTTTCAGTGGCCCTAGGTTAACACTAGAGTCGACCATAAAATCACGTTCATCCAACATTTGGGTGAATTGCAATTCAAATGAGTTCATTTTAAATACTCATTGTTATATATATATATATATATATATATATATGTATATATATATATATATACATATACATATGTATCTATATATATATATATATAGATAGATAGATAGATAGATACACTAGAAAACATGATTTAACAATTTTGGGGTACAAAAATAAACGTTCTCACATACCTCCCCCTCCCTTCTCCCTCATGATGGAGTAACTCAAACAACCCATCTCGACAATGTTTTGCATAGGCCTTGACATCTTCAAGGCTCATTGAATCTACCTCAATATATTTTTTTATAAGAAAAATGTGCACGAGAACAAGCGCGTGCTCTATGTTGATTCATGCCCACATCAACCCCACTAGAGCAGATGGTAAGTTGTCTCCTATGACGACTCTCGCCTCTAGGCCAATATGAGAGGTTGCCTCCATCTCTGATCGTAATGTAACAAGTCTCTGTGGCTAAGGCACCAAATGAGGTGTAGCCTTAGGAAACAATGGATCGTGAAAGGCTCCTTCTCGTTCATACGTCCTACCTTTTCCAACCTTGTAAAATTTTGACGTAGCATCTATGTAATCTGGCTTCATGTTTAAAAAAAACTCTGCATAAATAAAAAATCGCAAAATAATGTGGCACTTCATCATTCCATGGCAATCTACCATAGGCTACCAAGAATCTATCATATAAATGGTGTGTAATCTCAGGGTGCTTAAAGTATTGCACTTTGAACATCTTTCGCTTCAGTCCTTCTTTAAAATTAAACATTGAAATTGCATCTGCTTTTGATACCATCTTCTCCACATCAACCCACTTGTCAAGACCCATCACCTTAGCCTTCCGCATTCACATCAAATGAATAAAACAATCTGTTGTTGGCCAAATATTTATATAGGCACTAAGAAACTTGCCTAAAGATTCCAAAAGTATTTGCAAACGTTTTCGGCTCTCAATTGGGAGTTCCAAGCTAGAAAGATCATCTGTCAATTTGTTATGGTGGGATGTGCATTTTTCAAGGGTAACAGAAACAATATCATTTTCCCAAGGAAGAGCATTGGGTATATCTGACAGATAAATGGTCATGGGCTTACAACCATGTGCTCCATGATATAATGTGATCTGTGATATTTTCATTTTACTGAATTTGTTTTTTATAGGTTGTAGTCTCTCTTTTTAAAGAGAGTAGACATTAGGGCTCATATAAATTTAAAAAAAAAAAGATTTTTATTTAATAGTTTATGTGAAAGTTTTTTTTGGAAATCATCATAGTTATCAAGTCCTCTTCTTACTCTCCAACTTAACTACCAATCATGTGAAGACCTTTAAGGAACTAATCTAAGTTATTTTATTCCATCGTCTCAAAAACCTATTTCTTAGTTTTAGTTTTATTTGAACATTTGTTTGTTTGGAAATGTGATAAATAGAGATATTTCATATTCTATGTGCACTAATAAGCACAAGGTTTACTTTTTATCCTAGGTTTACATTTTTTCTTTTTTCAAATCATTTCGTAATTGACATATTCATTTTTATGCTCACATGGTTTGACATCTACCATAATAACCACCCATTTACAATCTATAATCTGTATAATCTGATCCCACAAACAAAATTGGATTATTACATACACCAAACAAAAGATACATCAAACAAAAGCACTCTATATAAAACAATAATGAAATTTCTCATAAATATAAATACAAATCTTATCTCAAGATTTAATTCTCTTATATTATCTTTTATGTATAACAATGCAACTAACAACTCCCACAACCATTTTTCACAAGGCTAAGAGAGCAATTGTAGTCAACTTTCCTCAAATTTAGTTGTTTCCTACATTAAAAATTGTAGGTTCAGATTGGTATTTTTTTAATCCATGGTTGAAATATTGTTGTAAAACTAAACTTTATAAAACTTTCCTCAAATTCAGTTGTTTCCTACATTTAAAATTATACTTTGAGATTTCTCTTTGTTTTTATCTATGTTTTAGTAATATTATTAATAAAACATATTATTATAAACATAATTCTAACCCATTTTATCCAAGTTGACTATGTATTTTTATCAAATTGCATGTAGTCACACTAAGAGAAAATGGAAATATATCGCTGCTATAAATAATAGATGCATTTTCCAACATTTGCAACCTAGTTGCAATGCAAGGGTACAGAGAGGTATGACTTGATATTTTCCAACTTCTGCAACCAAGTTGCAAGGCAAGGGTATAGAGAGATATAACATGATAAAGCCTTATACATGGCACTCCCAACATGAAAAAGTGAAGAGATGACAACAGGCATACATTACATGTTGAGGGTAAAAACTGAATGTCAACATTAAAACTATAAAATAAGACTTTATTAGTAAGACTAGTAAACATGCCTTAGGTTCTTCAATCAATTTAGAAGCACAGTCATAAAATCATGCAAGTGATCATGGGTAAAGAAAATCACATAGATTCTACACAGATAAGAGAAACACATTGAGGGTTCACACAAATGTAGTCAGGGTGAAGGATGTGCAGACAAATCAATGATGGATTAAGAAATATTGGAGGGGTAGAATGTATGGAAGAGAAAATAAAATTACACGTTAAAATGGAACAGTAACAAATCATTTGATCCCAAGGATTTTCGACCATGAATTACATGCGATCTCAAGCATTAAAATAGAGCTAAAATTTTGTCTCATAGTATCCTTTAGATATGAAATGGGAAATGGAAACTGAACAAATATCTCAGCCAAAAAACATTTAAAACTTAAATGTTGTTAGAACTGGGAATGACTGGTTATGCAGTGGATAAACATATTCTATATCCAATAAGACAACTAACTATAAAATACATAAGAGGATCCAATAAGACAACTCGTTATTTTTATTATAAGAATGGCATTAATATTTTAAATACATCTTCTTCTCCTATCAAATTGTCCAATCTTATTAAAAGATATTTACAGGTTCAACGAATTAGTTTAACAAAAATAATTAAAAACATGATTAAAAAACTAAAAAATGAAATTGTACAATGCCAATGAAAGAGATTTATGATTCCATCCAATTCTAATTGTGACATTAAAGTAATTTTTAAAAATGATTAAAAAAATCATGGCAGGTTTAAACTATCTCCTCAGAACTTAATCCATAGTTTGAGAGAGGTGGCGTTCCTGTGAATGCTATGTTGGAAGTATAGGACTTGAATTGTAACATCCCCATACCCCATAATGCGGATAAATTAAATTTTTTACTTCAAGAACCCCGGTTCTCCTTCGAAACACAAGGCATGGACGTTATCACACACTTCAACCTTCATTATTAGGCTTAGAAGCCACTGTAACACTTGTTACTCCCTTGGAAGATCCCTTCTGCGACCATAATGATCATTTATGTAATGGACCTGTCCTTTCCGCACTCCGCCTTCCACCTTTTGCACTTTCGCTCTCCACCTTTCCAACCTTGGAAATCGGGAGTTGAAAATTCAAGGGTTTAACGAAGTGAATTGTCATCCTTTCTACTTCCGCCTTTTGCACTTTTTCTTTCCACCATTATGACCTCGAAAATTAGAAATCAAAAACCTAATGTGCGATGGGAACATTTAAACACTCTTCCTCCTTCCACCTTCCGCTTTCCGCACTTCCGCTTTCCACCTTCCGCACTTTTGCTCTCCGCCTTTTCGAACTCGAAACTCAGGATCCAAAAACTCAAAGGTTTGATCAAGTGAATTGTCAGTCTTTCTCCTTCCACCTTCCGCACTTTTTCCTTCCACACTTCTGACCTAGGAAATCAAAAATCAGATACCTAATGTGCGATGGGAACATTTAAACACTCTTCCGGCTGTCTAAATGTGGTCATTACGCAGTAGAAGATTGATTTGGAAGGAAGCTGCGTTAGTAAGTTGAAACTTCTCGACGTTTCGATCCCTACTCTGGGATCATCATCAGGAGACCAACTACCCTTTGCCTTATTTTCAACTACCCTTTCCACCTCCCACCTTCCGGAGGTAGATCTCGGGGTGCAGAAACACAACGATTCTTCCATGTTCAACTTTTCCTCTTTCGATTTCAGCCTTCCGCATTCCGCAAGCATATTCCAAGGGGTGAAAACTGAACAATTCTTACCTTATCTGCATTTTTGGCCCTGTAATAGGCTTCTAGCCTCCATTGAACTTAGGAAAATGCATTGCAAAAACACAAGGCAGGCACAGAAGTAAAATGTATAAAAAATACAAGGCATAATCAAGCAAATACAAGGACATTCATACATAAGTAAACCTCTACTTGATCATCAACAAGCATTCAACATGAAAACACCAATTCATAGACAAATACATGGCATAAATAAGCATAATAGATACTTGTGCAACAGTGAATCCTACTTCATTCATAGAAAGCACTCTTCCTTATCACTTCATCATATTCACCCATAAGCAAATTCAATGCATAAACAGAATAACAAAGAATACTTATCTTGATGATTAAGCGGTCCACAACTAGCTATGTCACTGCAACGTTCCACCCAACTATAGGCTAATGTGTTCATTAATCTCTCAACACAATTCCACCCCAGAGCTGGGCATGATTTCCACAAGGAACTAGGGAACAACAAACTTACACATAGCCATATCATAACACACCTAGTCAATCCAACACATAGTTGGGTTTCACAGATTGTCCAACCAAGCCAATATACAATTGGATTTCACAGGCTACTAAGAAAACAAGCCAATAAAATAAGGGTTCCTTAGACTTACTCAGCCAAGCCAACATTCACATCAAAACTCAGTCAACCAACCTACAGTTAGGTTTCTCAGACTGTTCCAAGGAAACAAGCCAAAACACAACAAGACACAACCAAACCAACTAACAGTTGGGATTAACAGGCTGCTAAGGCAATGGAAAAGTAAAGTTATTAAGCTAGTGAGCTCAACCTTAGAGTCATGGGAACCTACACAAGATCTGGCTTGGCCTCCTCAATACCTGCACCACCCAACACAAGGAAGTATTCCCTTCACTTCTACATAGTCCTTCAGGCCATACCTTCCCTTCTAGTGCTCTTCCAGGTGTGCAAAAAGGATTTACTAGCCCTCTTGATCTGTCTATGAGGTTACTCTCTTCACTAGGTTTATTAGCTAATTTCGGGCCTCTTCCACTCCTTGGTCTTCAAACCAAAACAAGTATGCACATCACAACAATCCACAAGGAAAACATAGCCGCACAAGCTTCACTTTGTAACACAGAGAAACTAGGGTCTCATACCCCTCTATGGTTCATAATAACACCATAATCCCATAACCAAGGTTCAACAAGGGAAAGTACTTGTAGAAAATGCATAGCAACAGTCTACTATATCAAGACATTGTAACACAACAAATAGGGTTTCACACACTCTATCGCACAGATAAAGACAGGGTTTATGCACATATCACAATGTCACACAGACGCACACTGTGGAACCATAGCATCACAACTTCACTCTCTCTGTAACAGATTCAAACCATTGCGAAAACACCTTTTGCGACTCAGGAGAGTAAGCCGACTGTTCTAAATAATGAACCACTACACAACCGCACTGAGGAGACCACTGAGGACTATACTCTCATAAAGTAGAGTGATATCCACTGCCCATTTACTCAAAAATACCACTAGTTTCTCTATCGGGATTGAATGACCAACATGAACCACCCCGAATAGAAACACGACTCTCCCTGCAAGCTCCACGAACAATGTGAATGAACCCAAGGTTTAACGCAACTCCAGGATGAGGGAACAAGAACGCATTCCCACACGAGTTTACTTTCTGTAGAAGCAATAATATGGGTTTTGCATACTATAGAATTGGAGGCTTTCTCAGTCAAGCCATCAGACTTCCATGCCTTGCTCCGCCCAAGGCATTAACTCCCTCAACCAAATTCTAGAAGAAATTGATGATTGAGGACATAGGACAAAAGTAGTTGAGGGTTCATGGGTTTCCCCATTGACATTTGGCCACACCCTACTGGCTCAAGAGTTTTACTAACTCCCCTCCCTATCCCTTATGGAATCATTCCCCCATCTCTTTCACGTTGCAGTCCCATAGCTAGCTATGGTATTTTATTAATTGCATATTACATGATATATCAAAATATATATCCTATGCTTGACTTAGCACTATCACCATAGGTATCAACCTTGGTCACCTATACAAAACACCAAATCAATGACAGGGACTTGTCCTTGAGCTCCATTCCATGATCTCACTACTATATACATCATGTACAATTCAATATAATGGGGTCAAAACCAGGGGTATTACATTCCCCTCCCCTTTACAACAACACTGTCCTGAGTTCTTCACAAAATTAAACAAAAATAATACACTGGCACAACCCTTAGTGTTCTACAAAATTGAACAAAAATGGATTTTCCAATTGCATGGCACCCTCCAGCTCCCATGTAGCCTAATCAGGACCGCGGTGCTCCTTCTGCACCTTTATCTATCTAATGGCACAATTTGGAACTCTTTCTCAGTCTTGGGGAATCCTTCTCCCCAGCTTGGAACATTTCCAATGTCTTCGGAAACCAGCAATACCTATGCTCAAGTCCCAAGCAATGAGTCAATTATCATGTGAGATTCATTTTCATAGGACTCAATCCTTAGCAATATTTTTCAAAATCATAGATGAATCAAATACACATGTATATTGACATAAAATCAGCAAGAAATTTCCAAGGGAACCAAATACTTATCTGCATAAGTATCTTCTTTTGGATACACAGGTATCTGGCTTGTCCTTACACAACTATGGCACCCACAAGACCTACCCCACCCCATAAAGGGATGTTACCTATTCTCTGCTATACAGTCCTTCGAGCATACCCACCCTTCATGTGCTCTTCTAGGGTGTGCATTAAAAGGTAGTCAAGTTTTTGCAAACCTCGGATCACCTATGAAAACATCGCTCAACCGAGATATGGCAGCTCTGCTCCAAAGCCTAACACCTCCTCTAGGTGCTCACTAAGCTCAGGTGCTTCCTTTTCGGACACCACAATGAATCAATTCACATGTCAGATTCATTCCTATAGGATGCAATCTATAACAAGATTTTTAAAACCATGGTTGCATCATATGCACATGTGTGATTACATAAATTCAATAAGGATTTTTCAAGTAATCAAATACTTATCTGTGCAGCATCTCTCAACCAAGATCTGGTAGCCCCGCTTCAGAGCCTAACACCTCTCTGGGTGCTCAATGGCAGTTCCAATCAAGGGCCTAGCACCTCCTCCAGTGCTCACCAAGCTTAGGTTCTTCCTTTTTGGAAACCATAATACCTAGGGTTTATTCTCTTCATGGAGACCCCATTCCTGTGACAGTCCCCTTATGGCGTGAATGTGTGTGGAAAGAAGTCTAACCAAATGTATTACACCCTAGGTGTCCCCAGTGATGCATACTAGTTCCTAGCTGGTCGAGGGAGAAGCTATGTACCCAAGTACATCCTTCTGAGGGGTCATGCATCCAAAACAAATCCTTTCGAGAAGCTATTTACCCCAAGTACATCCTTCCGAGGAGCTATGTACCCCAAGTTCATCCTTCCGAGGAGCTATGTATCACAACCACACCCTTTTGAGAAGCTATGTACTCCAAGGGTGTACTTTCATCATCTCACCTATGTTACATACAAGAATGCAATTTACATGAGATGTCATCATGAAAATTTCAACCATATATTTTCAAATCTATTTCATGCATACATGATTTTCCAAATATCAAACAATCAATAACATTGATAGTAAAAAAAAATATCTGAATTCACAATTCTGCTTCCTACAAAAAATCAGATTTTTGCACCCATGAGTCTATCCTCATATTGTTTATCTTTTGCAAGTGGGAGCACTTATCCCCGACTTACACATGCTTCCCAAAACGTGGATATCCACATACAACATGTCATCTTGACACCATTTTAGAACAACCAAACAGACAATAGAAATCAACAACAAAGCTTAAAATATGAAATTTAAAATCTGTTCTATTTAGAGGTTAGATTTAAGTCATGAGATCCTTCTCATAGAACATGGCATATTTATACCTTGGTTTCATTGGGTACAACCATACTTGATTTTCCATGGTTTTCAAAAGAACAGTGCATCGACTCAGAGTATATGCAACCTAGTTTTTCCTTCCTAATTTGTGCTTACGAACAAAGTTGTATCCTTGTAAGAAAGAGCCCCGTTTTACATGTCTACTATTCAATTTATTTTGGGTGTTTACATATTTTAATGCAATGTGATCGGTAAATAACACAAACTCATTCGACACTAAATAATGTCTCCAATGCCGCAATGCTTGCATAAAATTCTACATCACACGTAGATTCGTTCTTTCTTACCTCATTCAACTTTTCACAAAAAAATTAAATTGGTATAGTTTCTTGTCTAAGTACAAATACAATTCCTACATATGAGGCATCATAGTGTACCTCAAACACTTTATCAAAATCAACGAGAAAATATTGTGATTGAGAAAAACCTTCCTTCAGAGCATGGCATCTCTCATGACCTTCATTCTTGTTTCCACCATCATACTTCTTTTCACCTTCAGGGAAGGAAATATTGTTCTTTTCAAGGAGCCTAAACATATGGTCTATGGTTTTATTCATACATAGATTCTATGGATGCTTTCCTCTCTTGCAGTAAGAGCACTTGGCCTTGTCAAACTTCTTATGCTTCTCCTTCTTGGAACATGAGGATCCTTCTAAAGTATTTTTCTTATCCTTGGGCTTGAAATAAGTGTTCTTTTTCTCTTTTCCTTTATGCTTCCCCTTTGCGTGCACATTCTTAGTCTCCCTATCTAAGAGAACCTGATTCTTGGAGGATTTGAGAGCTCCCAGTTGTATCGACTCGTCTTGTTCCTAAATAAGTGATTACATGAAGGCATCAAGGGATGGAATTCACCGATTAGGAGTTGTCAATCTCCTGGAGTGAAAGGTGGATATGAACACAGAGAATTCTAGGTCAACTTTGCTTAGAATTGAGAGCACCAATTGCTCATCCTTCTTATCAATCCCACACTGCTTGCACTACATGACCATGTATTTTAATTTTTAGAAGAATTGATGGATATTTTCAAAGTTGTTGGGTTGCAGTGTAATCAGCTCATTCTCTAGAATATGGCCTCTCAACTCATACTGCTTTCCAAACAAGGATTCGAGCTTCTCCCATACTCTTTTTGGAGTTTTCAGTCCATCAAGATGAAATAGTAACTCCCTAGAGATGTGTATGCACTATTGATGTAATTGTAACTTCGAAATGTATCCAGTTATGTATCTTATGTATTGTACCCCGATGTTTATTCCGGGATGTGTCTGTAATGTAATTGAGTCATGTCATGCCTTGATGTTCTGATCGGGAGTTTCTATAATGTAAACAAGTCATGTCAAGTCATTATGGCTAACCCTCCTATTGGTCAAGGGTTAAAGTCTCCGCAGTTCCAGGGCACTAGGGTTATTAGACTCACCTAGTGAAGTCGTCCCTAGTAGGGTTTTTTCAAGTATGGAATTAGTATAAATAGAGAGCTAGCATCTCTATTTATCACACACTCACTCACACTCAATTGTAGTGCATAGCTAAGGAAGAAGAAGACACTCAGGCTAGGAAGAAAGAGGTTTTACTTTTGTTGCTGATTCTATCTCTGAGGAAGTTGCGGGGTTTTCTCCATTTATGGTTTCCCTGAGGAAAAAAATTGTGTTCATTGTCTCTTGTGTTTGATTGCTGCGCTTGTTATTCTCTTAGTTAAAGATCCTAATATAATGCTAGCTTAATGTTAAAAATATAACATGGTATCAGAGCTAACCTAAGAAGAAGACACTGTGCAGCTACGGGAACTAGGGCTTCCTACCTTGTGGATCTCTCTCCATAGATTTTCAGCAAAAGAAGGTTGGAATAACTCTCCTCCCTAGGGCACATCTTTCTGTCGAAGCAGAATCCAATTATGAGGGTTTTCAGTTTTGGACCCAACACTACAGCCAAAAATTAGGGCTTTCCACAGAATTGGAACTTTTCAGTGAGCCCAGGCCTGGATTGATCTCCTCCTCAAAATTGAAGTTAGAAATCAAGATCAAAGAATTTGGTTGGACAAAACTCTGGAAAAGCAAAACCCTAATCTACTCCTGAACCAGCACTGCAGAATTTCAGCTCCAAATCTAGATCCAACATCTTGACCTGGTAAGATCTAAATCTTTTGTATTTCCATTTGAGGTTCTTAGTTAAGATGTCTCATCATACCAAGCTTGATGAAAAGCTTGAGGGAGCTGATAACTTCCGAGCCTGGAAGTATAGGATCTCCCTAGTCTTGGAAGAAAATGAGTTGAACTCCTATATCAGTGAGGAGGTTCCAGTTCTAGAGGGAGATGAGGCTAAGGCCTTACACAAGAAGAAGTTGGTTATGGAAAAGAGGATTATTGCTGATTCAATCAAGGATCACCTCATACCACAAGTATCCTCCCTAATGACACCTAAAGCTATGTTTGATGCCCTAACCAAATTGTTTAAAGGAAAGAACATAAACAGGAAAATGACTTTGAGGAACCAGTTGAAGAATGTGAAGATTCAGAATGTAGAGACCATCCAGTCTTACTTCACAAGAGTCTCTTAGATCAAGGAACAGCTAGAAGTAGTAGATGAAGAAGTGGAAAATGCAGAGATTGTAATGACCACCTTGAATGGTCTCCCTAAGACATGGGACTCCTTCATTCAAGGGATCTGTGCTAGAAAGAAGTTAGTCAAGTTCAGCAGAATTTGGGAAGAATTCTCACAAGAAGAAGCTTGGATAGCAGCTCGAGAAGAAAATATGGGAAGTGAAGATCAAGCTCTCACAGTTCAATCCAAGAAACCCAGAAGGGACCTCATCATCATCATTCTAAAGGTCTCTTCCTACAAGAAATCTCAACTCAAATGTTATACTTGTGATGAAATAGGACACTTTGCCAAAGATTGTCCTAGAAGCAAAAGAAACCCTCACAAGAATAAAAAGAACACGAGAATACATCATGCTCATGTTGCAGAAGATGATGAACCTTCCTCAATGAGAAACAAGCAAGAAAGTGATGATTCTTCAAGTGAGGAAGAATATGTTTTGATTTCTGCTCTCACGGGAAACATCATACATGGAAGCAATGATTGGCTTATAGACAGTGGGGCTTCCAAACATATGACGAGATTCAAAGAGTCTTTTGTGATACTATCAGAACATGAATCACCTCACAAAGTGAAGCTCGGAGATGACTACCAGTATCCAATAAAAGGTAGTGGGGAATCCTCCTATAAGCTATACTTTGGAAATTCCATGAAGGTGAAGGATGTATTATTTGTACCAGGACTCAAGAAGAACCTCCTCTCCATATCTGCATTAGATGAAAAATGCATGAGGGTTGCATATGTAGATGGCCAAGTTCTCATTTGGCCAAAAGGAAAGACCTTCGATGATGCAGTAGTAATTGGGGAACAAGAGGGAGGTCTGTACAAATTGAAGGGCCATCCAGAACAAGCCTTGATCCGTGACACGGTAGAGCCAAATGAACTTTGGCATAGAAGGCTTGCACATGTGCATTGCAGAGCACTGCCACTTGCAAGCAAAGTTGTTGAAGGTCTTCCAAAAATTCAAGCAAAACATGATGGAGTCTGCAAAGGATGTGTGAAAGGAAAGAATACAACGAAGACATTTCCAAGTAGCGAGAGCAAAGCAAAAGGAATCTTGGAAATCATCCACTCTGATGTATGCGAACCAATGTCATCAAGTTCACTAAGCGGGTATGTATACTATGTTTCTTTCATTGATGACTTTTCTAGGAAGACATGGATTTGCTTCATGAAGAACAAAGATGAAGTTTTCAGCAAGTTCAAGGAATTCAAAGCCTTGATCGAGAACCACACAGAAAAGAAGATCAAGACCTTTTGATCAAATAATGGCAGAGAATTCACATCAAATGAATTCAAATAGTTATGCAAAGACTCAGGGATTAAGAGGGATTTGTCCACTCCATATAATCCACAAAAAAATGGGATTGTAGAAAGGAAGAACAAAAATATCATGGAAGCTGCAAGAGCTATGCTTCATGATCAAGATCTTCCCATGCATTTATGGGCAGAAGCTGCCAGAACAGCAGTGTATGTATAGAACCGTACTCCACACAGAGTGCTCAAGAATAAGACACCTGAAGAAGTCTTTTCTAGCAAGAAACCAGAAGTCATCCATCTCAGAATATTTAGCTATCCAGTATACATACACAATCCAAAAGAGAAGAGGACAAAATTAGATCCTTCAGGAAAGAAGGGTATATTTGTGGGATACTCTAAAATCTCGAAGGCTTATAGAATATACTTCCCAGGATTCAAGAAGATCAACATCAGCAGGGATGTGACATTTGATGAAGACTCAGCTTACAACAAATCTAGAAAGAGACCTGCTGAAGAACCTGAAGAAGCAGAAGCACCCAGAATTCATGATACAACCATGAACGAAGAAAATCAAGAAGAAGATCGAGAATTTGAAGAACCTCAAGAACCTGTAGATCCACCTCAGGAGAAGAATCCTCAGGAAACCTGCTTGGGTACGAGAAGCTATCCAAGGTGCAGAAAGATATGGGGCTCCAAAAGAGAATCACAAAGAAAGAAAGAGGACAAGGTCCTGCTCCGAATATGTAGCATTATTATGTGATTTCATCGATAAAGAACCTTCCAACTATGAAGAAGCAACAAAATGGAAAGAATGGAAGGATGCTATGATCGAAGAGTATCAATCGATCATGATGAATGATGTTCGGGATGTTGTCCCAAGACCAGAAAGGAAGTCTGTTGTAACTTCCAAATGGATCTACAAGATCAAGCATGCTACAGACGGTATCATAGAAAAATATAAAGCAAGATTTGTTGCTCGTGGTTTCTCCCAAAAAGAAGGAATAGATTATGAAAAAAAATTTGCACCTGTAGCCAGATACACTTCCATCAGATCAGTACTTGCTCTAGCTGCAGTGATGAAATGGAAGATACACCAGATAGATGTCAATACTGCTTTCTTGAATGGTGTAGTAGAAGAGGAAGTGTATGTGGAGCAACCACTCAGTTTTGAGACACATGACAGGGAGTCTCATGTATGTATATTGAAGAAAGCCATGTATGGTTTGAAATAGGCATCCAAGACACCAAGACATGGTACTGCAGAATTGACAGCTTCCTATCTAGTTTGGGCTTTACCAAGAGTAAATTAGATTGCAACCTTCACTACAAGGTTGAAGGTGGCAACCTCGTGATGCTCCTAATGTATGTAGATGATCTATTTATAATAGGTATGGATGGGTTGATTGCTGATACAAAGAGAAAACTTGCTGCTAAGTTCAAAATGAAGGACTTGGGTATGATACATATTTTTCTAGGCTTGGAGGTGTGGCAGAATGCGGATGGAACCTCCCTTGGACAAGGGAAGTATGCAGTAGATATCCTGAAGATATTTGGGATGATGGACTGCAAGGCCATGACCACACCTATGGCATCGAACTTGAAGCTATTGAGTGATGCTTCATCAAAAGTGGTTGATGCTACGATGTATCGTCAGATGATTGGGTCCTTGATGTACCTGACAAACACAAGACCAGATATTTGCTTTGTTGTGAACACCTTGAGCCAGTTCCTGACAGATCTGAGACATGTTCACTTGATTGCTACAAAGCATATTCTGAGGTACCTGAGGGGTACAGTTGATTATGGGCTCAAGTATGAGGTGAGTCAGAATATTAACTTGGAGGGTTATGTTGATTCAGATTGGGCAGGGAGTGCCATCGATAGGAAGAGCACTTCAGGGTGTTGCTTTAGTATGGAATTAGGTGTGATCTCTTGGTTTAGCAGGAAGAAATCCTATGTGGCACTAAGTACAACTGAAGAAGAGTATGTCACAGCTTGTTTAGCTAGTTGTGAGGCAGTATGGCTCAGGAAGCTAATGTTTGATTTATTTGATCTCCAGTTGGATGCTACTTGAATATATTGCGACAACAAGAGTTGTGTGAAGTTATCGAAGAACCTTGTGTTCCATGACAAGTCGAAGCATATCGAGATCAAGTATCACTATATTAGGCATATGGTGCAGAGGGGAGCATTGAAGCTCCAATATGTTGCAACAGATGAACAGATAGCTAATGTGTTGACGAAGCCATTGGCCAGATTGAGGTTTGAGTACTTCAGGGAGAAGCTTGGTGTTCTCCAAATCGAGGTTCCTTCCAAGGGGAAGTGATGAGTCCGTGATCCATTCATACATGGTGAGAGGATTGGTTCCTTCCATGGTCAGATGTAAGGGCTGAGCCATTCTATCATGGTGAGAGGATTGGTTCCTTCCATGTCAGATCTAAGTGTTGAGCCATTCTGATATGACTATAGGATTGGTTCCTACATGATCATATATAAGGTTTGTTGCCATTCTTGGAATGGAGGTGCTTGGTCAGTTACCAGGAATACTCGGTCTGGGACTAAGTGCCTTTCTGATATGACTGTAATATGTAGTCTTACATGATCTGATGTGAGCGCATGGCCATTCTGATGTGATTGAGGGATTGGTTCCCACTTGATCAGATATAAGGGCTGATGCCATTCTCTGGGAGAATGGAGGCACCTGTTCAGTTACCTGAAAAGATGATTCTGGGACTGGGGGCCATTCCGATATGACTGTGGGATGTGTTCTCACATGATCAGATGTGAGTGCAGGGCCATTCTGACGAGTAGGTTAGATGTAAGGGCTGGGCCATTCTAACGAGTAGGTCAGATGTAAGGGCTGGGCCATTTTGACAAGTAGTTCAAATGTAAGGGCTGGGCCATTATGACGAGTAAGTCAGATGTAAGGGCTGTGCCATTCTGACAAGTAGGTCAGATGTAAGGGCTAGGCCATTCTGACATGGGAGAGGATGAGGTTCCTTCCATGGTTAGATGTAAGGGCTGGGCCATTCTGACATGGTGAGTGGATTAAGTTCCTCTCATGGTTAGGTGTGAGTGTTGGGCGTGCCTTTCTGATGAGTCAATGTCAGATGTAAGTGCTGGATGGGCCATTTTGACTTAGGGTTAGATATAAGCACTAAAGAAGACCTACATGGAGGCTAGGCCTACACCCAACATGGAAAAGGGCTAGCTCTGTAGAACTTCTTTTGATGAGAAGAATCATGAGATAGCACCTGTGATGATCTAGTGATGATGATCCAGCAGTGATGATCCAGATCCGGTGATGATGCTCCAGTGATGATCTAGATCCAGTGATGATCTAGATCCAATGATGATATTCTAGTGATGATCTAGATCGAGTGATGATCTAGATCCAGATGAAGATGACTTGAAGATGAAAATGACTTGAAGATGAAGATGAGTACTTGAAGATGACAAGAACTCAAGGATGATCCAGATGATACCGAGAAGAAGACTTGTGCTAATAAATTGTGTCGAGAGAATACCTTCCTAGTTAAGAGGGAGTGTTGATGTAATTGTAACTTTGGAATGTATTCACTTATATATCTTATGTATTGTATCCCAATGTTTATTCTGAGATGTGTCTGTAATGTAATTGAGTCATGTCATGCCTCGATGTTCTAATCGGGAGTTTCTATAATGTAAACAAGTCATGTCAAGTCATTGTGGGTAACCCTCCTATTGGTCAAGGGTTAAAGTCCCCGCAGTTCCGAGGCACTAGGGTTGTTAGACTCACCTAGTGAAGTCGGCCCTAGTAGGGTCTTTTCAAGTTGGGAATTAGTATAAATAGAGAGCTAGCCTCTATATTTATCACACACTCACTCACACTTAGTTGTAGCGCATAGTTGAGGAAGAATACACTACTACATTTTGACCAAAAATCCGACGGCCGTCATGTCGGATTTTCGACACTTCCCTGTCGCATGTACGACACTTTGATTTTTTGTTAAGCGTCGGAAACTTGTCGTCGGGTTTCCGACACCTGAGTAACCGTCGCTTAAGCGACACCTAAGCAACCGTTGGTTAAATTTAAAGCGTCGGTTAAACGACGGCATATTTTCGACAGTAGTGAAAGTTAAGCGACGGATATCTAGCAAAAGCGTCGGAACAGCGACATGTTAAAGCGTCGCATAAGCGACGGATCTCCAGCAGAACTGTCGGAAAAGCGACATGTTAAAGCGTCGCATAAGCGACGGATATCTACCAAAACTGTCGAAAAAGCGACATGTTAAAGCGTCGCATAAGCGACGGATCTCCAGCAAAACTGTCGGAAAAGCGACATGTGAAAGCGTCGCATAAGCGACGCTTGTTGAAATTTAAAAAAAAAAAAATATTGTGAAAATAATGGGGTATTTTTTATTGTTTTTTAAACTTAAAGTGGGGCAAACAGAGAGCTTCGTGAGCTGTTCCTGACTGTCATATACACGGGAACTCCAAACTCTGCAAGTACATCTTGGAAGGTGCTTGGAGACAACCAAACTTAGCCATTGTTGTGCCACTGTTTTCTATTTGAAGTTTTCTTGCTGGTTCATCATTTCGGTTTTCTTCTTTTTTCATATCTGTAATTTCATTATGTACTAGTTGGGCTGCTCTGGATCATGGAAACAGGGGAAGGGGGCTGTTCAACAGTAAAGAATCTAAATATTTATATTCAAGTTCTGAGTGCTTTTGTTCCAGTTATGAACATTTCTGTTCAAGACTCGTTTATCTTTGTTCAATTCTTAAGATGTTTGAATCAATGCATCATTACTAGGACAGAAAATAAAAAAAATCTTGAACTTCACCTTGTGCACTCTACTTTAGCTGTCTTACTCTGGAGTTTGATTACAGCAACATAGCTTGCAATCTTGTACTTCTTACTGTATATTTTCTACCATAATACAAGTTCTCCATTTGAGATACAACGGCTATTCAACACTCAACTCTTCTAGGTTCTGAAGGAATGATTGTGACACGATAAATGTTGGAGTCAGACCTCATACCCTTGCTCTACTTGTTTGGGTAGGTAGGGGAAAGGCTATTATCGATGTAATGATGGCCCTCTCTATAGTCTACAAAGGGAAGGCAGATGCTTTCTTTCCAGTAGCATGAGTATCAGTTTTCTTAAAATAACAAAATCCTGTGAAAATTCATCTCAAGTAACAACCTCATGCAACAACAGCAGATTAGTGCCTAGTTCTACCAATGGGGTCATGGTTCAGGCCTAGTCCTACCAATAGGGTTATGGTTCAGGATTCAGCAGTGAAGACAGTGGCTCGTCAGGCCACCCACCAAGGTTCAATTCCGACAGAAGCATGAAAAAGTGGTTGGGAGTAGGGATTAAGTGCAAGTCTTGGGTGATTTTGGGAAAAGAGTAGCTGTCGTCGTAGCACAGTGCTTGTGAATACTGGTTGCTTTTGAGGGACTGCCCATGAAAACTGACCACTTGTGGCCCTTGAGGCATTCAGGCCAATTGTAATACTTCTGGAGTTCAGGGAAGTACTTTCAAAAGAAATAAAAAATGTGTAGTTTATGTGCTAATCTAAAGCTTAAGGGGATATAGAGAGTTTAACAGTGAGAACAAAGTTGAAATTAATTTGCACACCCTTCTCTCAGCATGCTTTATCCCAAAGACCACAACCATGTCACCATGCTCTGTCGCCAATCTGATATCGTATGATATGGTACAAATACAATTCTTTAAATGTATTATAATAATCGAGTTCAGTTCTGAGACAGCCAGAGACAGAAGCAAATAGCTGCAAACAGAAAAGTATAAGATCATAAGATGTTTTTTGGAACACATTAGGTACAAGTATCCAATTCTAGGCTGGCATACTTTTAGGTTTGTCCGTGGGCCCTTAAGGGGATTTTACTGTGTTGGGACCTCTGTCAATCAGGACGCTGAGGTTCAGATGTTTTCCTTTATAATGGCTTTTATTGGTACTCTAGCCAGTGTAATAGATAGGATACCGATATTGTTCCTGAGTTGTGAATATCAGACAGGACAACAGTCAAGAGGCAGGTTAAAGATGAGTTTAATGATTGTCACAATGCTTTAAAGGGTCATCTTAAATTCCCCTGAGACTTTAAAGTTCTGAGAACACTAAATGAGGAATTTTTACTTTTATTAGAAGTGAAAATGTTCTAGGATGAATAAGCATGCTCGAATTCTATTTCTATTATATTACATTCCTTGGTTATTCTAGGCTCTAGCCAATAATCAACATTAATGGCCTTGGTTTTCTTTTTTTACACATTAAGATTGAAATCCACTCTAGAAAATTTCATGGGTCACATCTACACTTTGAATATGTTCTAAATCCTCCAATGAGCAGGAAATACCCTTATATGAGGAGAATTTCCTTCTAAGGATTTGAAGTAAGTTGTAACCTTCTTTTTACTACTAAGATGTAACCAAAATCTTTTATTTTACTGAATATTGGTCTACAAATATCATACCTTAGAAGATTATCTGGCAAACCTATTGATGTTGATCATCCTAACAATGCTGTCAAACCTCATGAGCTCCTCTGCAAAGGACATTACATACTGGTTTCAAAGTGTATAGGCTTGCCACTGACAAATACAGTTTCTATCAGAATAAGTTGGACATGCATAGATGTATCCTATTAGCACTGGCTCAATGGATTGCACCATTGATCGGATTTTACATACTATTCCGACATTATTCTAATTCTATTTCCATATTTT
>LPNX010957630.1:1927286-1953041 GCA_001517045.1 Pseudotsuga menziesii | reverse complement strand
GTATGCATATTTATGTGTGATGATGCATGATGTTGTTTTCTATATGTTTCCTATGTGCGATGATGAATATGCCAATTTAGAATGTCAATATCCATTTCATCCGCTACACTATTGAGGTTTCTGGGAACATGTGTGAATGTGATAGATTCAAATGTTCTAACCATCTATTTAGTGCACATAAATTTTCTAAAGAGGCAGGGATCACGTACCCGGTAATAGTTGTTCATCTGAGAGACAAGTAGCTGGGAGTCTAAGAAGACATCAAGATAGCGGATGCCCAATTGGAGGGCGGCGGCCAAGAGACCATTGCCACTATCATATTCATCCTGGTTGTTGGTCGCAATGCCCACACTTATTTCGTCGATATGGATCAACTCATGCGATGGGGAATAGATGACCCATGCAGTCGAGGAAGGCTCGGAGACCATCTACTTGCTCCATCAGCAAATCCAATATATCGACATGAGTTAGGATCCATCTGGAGAAATGAAGGAAACAATACATAAGACTCAAAAAAAGGACAAGACTATGTGACAAGTTGTACAACACATCACTTAAATAGGTGATGTTAGTGGGAAAGTGGTTGGGAATTTGAGAGCTTTAGTGGTCATTCCTTTGTGAGACATGATGAACCCTAGGAGACGGCCCATTGGGACATAGAAAACACACTTGAAAGGGTTCAAGAAGATTTTGTACTTGCAACATTGCAGGAGGGATTTCCGCAAGTCATCCATGTGTTTTGCTTGCTTCTATGACTGAGCAATGAGGTTGTCAAGATAAACCAACATGTTGTGGATGAGGTCGCGGAAGCAATATGTCATGGCATGGTGGAAGGTGGGTCCAATGTTCTTTATACCGAAGGGAATTAATCAATATGAAAATGTTCCTCACAGGGTTGTGAATGCAGTCTTGTAATGATATTCTTTCTGGATCTGAATTTGGTTGTATCCGAAAAATCCGTCCATGAAGGAAAAGACCTCATGTCTGGCGTACGCATCGATGATCTGATCAATGAAGGGTGTTGGGAAGTTGTCTTTGGGACATGCCCAATTTAGATCATGGAATTCTGTACAAACGCGGATGATACCCTATTTTTTATTCATGAGAATAGGATTTGAAACCCATGTGGTGTAAGCAATGGGGTAAATGAAGCCGATTGTGCGCAACTTCTCAATTTTGGCTTTGACTGTGGCAAATTTGGAGGGATGGATTGGCCATTGATTTTTGTTGCACTAGGGAACACATCGGGCCATGTGTCTATGTGCTGCTCTACAATGGATGGATCCAACCTGATAATTTTGGTGTAGGACCAGGAGAAGATGTCGCGAAATTCTTGGAAGAGCGCTTTGTATGAAGCGACTTATTTCTAGGAGCAAGATGCCCCCAACATGATTTCCTCAACAATATCAGGATTGGTTGAGATGTTGATTTTAATGGTTGGTGAAATGTTGGCCATGTTCCCTTGTTTGAAGGCATCTAGTGCTAGAATGGGATTTTTGAACCAATCAACTTTCCCATGAATGAAATCCTTTGTTTCAAAAGAAAACGGGTTAGACTGCAACACAAGTTCTTCAGGGAGGAAGAATGAGCGGTGGTGCATGTCATCCCAATGGTATTCCAGAGCGGTTAAGGCTTCAAGTGTCTCCTCATCATTGCGAAAGCAATGGTGAGACAGATATGATAGACTTTCGGTGATCGCAGGGATAAAGGGTCTGTGGAACTTAACATCATGTTAACGGACATGGTGTTTGAAGAAGGAGGTGGGGATGGAATTCTTTGATTAGAGTGATCTCAGATTCAAGGCCATGTTGTCGAAGGTTGGCTAGGGTCATTCGAAACTCAGACAAGTCCTGGCAGTGGTGAGAATAGTGTCCATACAATCCACAAAGGGCGCAAGCATGGTGTGTTCTCAACGACTTGTTTTTCACTATTGGCCCGCTTGGGAGTTTAACCACGGGGATGTTTTCTATTGTATCCATGGCATCCAAATGTGCACAGATCATGGGAATATTAGGGTAGTTTTGAGTTGCATGGCCCTGTTCATCACACACAGCGCAAGGCAGGATATGCTGAGGTTCAGTTGTTGCTTTTGCATTTTTTCCCTTTGCCCTTTTTGGGTGGGGTGGTGTGGGTGTAGTGGCTGGTTTTTGCGGGACGGGTGGAGGATGAGATTTGACCGTAATGGGTTGAATGGGGGTCAACACAACTTGAGGCATCGGAGGTTGTGCCGATGGATTGGGGCACCAAGCAGGAATTCCCAATGTGAAGTTGGGTAAGTTTAAGGTATCCATTACTGGCTTACTCATGACACCATGCAGGGGAAATAGGAAGGGAATTATGTGGAATGGGGAGGAGCCCAAGTAACTCCCTGGTGGTTGCATTTGGGGATGTGGTTGTGGTTGTAGCTGTGCATAATGTTGGGGCTGCGGATGATGTTGCGTTTGCGGCTATAGTTGATGTTTAGGTGCAGCAGTGCTGGATGAAAGAATGCACAAATCTGCAGTCTCATTTGGTGTCGACGGTGGTGACACGAAGGGGAAGGAGGCCGTCATGGTGGTGTTGAAAAACAACCTAGGACCCACATTCAATAATGGGGAGGTGAGTATGTCATCGACGATAATGTTGACCATAGGGATAACATTGGCTCACTAGTACAAAATGAGGAATTAGCTACTAGGTGACTAAAAATTATAGTCACCACAGGCTTTTCAAGTGATTTACTACTAAATATGAGCAATTTTGATTGACCAACTATAAACGACTAAAATCAACAACTAATTTAGTCACTAGTTAACAAATATGACTAGATAATAAGTTACAGAGTTAAAAATTATTAACATAAACGACTAATTTAGTCATGGCATAAAAAATGACTAGCTAGAAGAATATGAATTAGTCATTTACGTTAGTCAATTTTAATTATGTCATGGAAAATTGCAAATTTGACAATGAAGTGTAAATTTTGTAAACGCTAACACCTTATATTAGTAATATTGGTGCCATGCACCTTGATATTCAGAGATCTACCAAACCAATTGCACAAATTTTCTCTTGACCATGTTTATCCCTGCTGCACCACTGAAGCAAACCCGGCTAAGCGTGTTCCAAAGGAAAATTAGGTTCCTATGTAAATTACGAATTAGGTACTAGAACTAGTACCATATCGATACCTAGCTAGAAGAACCATAGCCGTACATCCCCTCGAGAACCGACCATTCAAATGCGCCACCTCCACATAGACTTACAAAATGCATCCAATGCATGGCAAAAAAAACACATCCACTTTGGATCTGTGGGCTGAAGGTATCATTCGACCCCTGATACCTTGTTTTTGCACTTGATACCCTATTTTTGTATATGATAGGCCGGTTCAGGATCTCGCAGTGACCAGTCAGAGCACTTCAAAGGTATGGTTCTTGCCGCTCTGATCATGTTCATCATTCTAATTAATAACTGGTTATTATGGCTTTTTACAGGTCTCAATGCTACCGGAGTTACTGCTTCCACTTTACATTCACAATTATCACCATCTCTAGCCTATGCACTCATAACCATATGCATTTTGAGCTTTCAGCCTGGGAAAAGCATGATCACCCTCCTGGAATGCCACTATTTGCAAAGGTCAATGGTTTTTGCACATCAACATTCCTCACACGCTCCAAAGAAAAACTAAAGCAAACATTAGAATAAGTGATTAAAATTTGCAAGGACGTTTACTTGTTGCAGATGTCATTGTAGAGCAGGGGTCGAATGATACCTTCAACCGACAGATCCAAAGTTGACGTGTTTTTTTGGCCATGCATTGGATGCATTTGGTAAGTCTACATGGAGGAGGCACATTCGAATGGTCGGTTCTTGAGGGGATGTAGGGCCCTCATCTGTGGTTGTCACCGATCATCATCTTGAAGAGTATTGATCAAATTTTGGTACCGGTCGAAGTCGATGATTTAGCCAAGAAGTGGCGACTACGACTGGCTTCTGGGACAAATCTTCGACTCTATAGACTACTCCATTTATAAAACTAAACAACTTATACGATAATTATTAAAAAACTATAATATATAACCAATTAACATAATTTATATAATAAAATAATAAAAATAAAACAAATATATATATAACAAAAACAAAAGAAATCTATATAATTTATATAATAAAACAATAAAAGTAAAACAAAAACATATATAACAAAAACAAAAAAAATCTATATAATTTATATAATCAAATAATAAAAATAAAACAAAAATATATATAACAAAAAAAAAAAATCTATTCTGCAAATAGAGGTGTCCACCCAACTCTCGACCCAAAATCTCTCCACCCACCTTTGTTACGGCATGATGGCAAATTTTCCTGAACCTAATGGAGATTTCATCCTCTAATTCCATTAATGACTATTCAACTAGCTCGTTGGCACTAAACAGCCTGTCCAAACAGACCGTTGGTGCCAAATATTTTGGTTGGATGGAGGCTATGAGGGTTTGGTGGGTTATGAGGGCAAGTACTGTGAATTGGGTGGCATTTTAGATCATTTATGAGGCCACATGTGATACCATTGAGGAGATTGGTATGGATATTTACCACAATTTTGGGTTTACAATTTTGGTATTACCATCCCTGCCAAGATAAAACAACACTCGAGAGAACTTGGAGGCTCGTGAAGAGACGGGCCATGAATTCTGTAGCTCTAGAGTCAACATCACCTTATTCCCTTACAAAATCCTTGGCAAGTTTATTGGTTCAGTGTGAATTGATAAATGTTTTCTGAAAGTTTCTTGGTTTAGTGTGAATTAATAAATTTTGCCTGAATCGTATGTAGCTAGGTTAAAATCGCTGATAAGTTTCTTTTTACTGTGAATTTTTATCCTTTAGCTAGGGCATTGACACTAACCCTTGGAATCGAGACAACTCTTAGAATCACCTCATCTTGTGTGCTCTCTCGTTTATGCTGCAGGTTACTAGCTCGCGGGTCTCAAGCTGTGTCGATCCAACTGACCACCTACAAATTGATCTGGACCTAGAATTGGAACCCACAGATTTTGTTTCTTAGCCGTTCTCCTTCCTAATATTGCCAAAGGTTAGAGTAGCATCTACGCTCAACCTCATGCTGGAAATTCTATGTATCCGCCCCATTGCAATGATCCTGCTCACTCACTCAGTATGACCCAGATTCATCTCTTTTTACACATAAACATAAGAGATATATGCAAGGTTCCCATTACATATTTAAAAGATATATACTCTGATATGTTATCAGGCTTCAAATTTGAAGCCTTCAAATCCCTTCACGGGCCATTTTAAACGTCATAGAAGGCCACAAGGAATTTTACCATGCAAAAAAAAATTAGTTTCATTTCCAGCACTTCAATAATGAAATTGAGTAAGCCTCGGTAAATTTGCAACAGAAGGGAAGCTACAAAATTTTCCTATCCAAGGATTCAGTGGACTATGGGAGAGTCGAGACTCAGAGTCTTCCCAACTTCCCTTGAATAGTCAGATCATGGATGAGGATCTCAGTCCCAATCGACATGGACCACGATGGGACACTAGGATGCCTAGTGCCAAGTTCAATTCAATGAGTCAGGATTGTGAATAATGATTCAATGTTCACTTTCAAATCATTTAATGGCATTACCATGCATTACTGATTCACTAACTTCATTAAATCCTGGTATAAGATGATGCAACCTACCAACATGATTTTCCATTTGTCATCTTATTGTTCACTTAGTCACATGATCTCAGAACTTACAAGTCACTTGAGTATTTGAGTATATGATGTGAAACTAAATACTCATATGAGTCATATCTATGGATGGTGAATTGATTTGATAACCCTCTATTGTCAAGGATCCATAAGGAAAAACTAATGGTGTTTTTTTGGGGGTTGCAACTTACAAGTTGCAATTTACAATGCATTGAGCAATCTTTGATAGATTTGAACCTAACCTGGTCTAATGGGTATGTGCATTTCTCTAGACTAGGGTTTCACCCAGTGCTAGACATTTATGTTATGACAACTACAAGACTAGGATGACGGATCTTTGGTAGCAGGCTAGAAGCATGCTGCCCTTCGTTTGTGCTCATGAATCATATCCTATACTAGTTAGTCCAGGGTTCTAGGATTTATTCCAATTTCCATTCATTTACTGGGGTCAGAATGATTTGAATCAGCACTCCCAGTCTCCCACGGTCCACCTAGGCCTCTTAGTCTACCTTTCTCATTGAAGGAAGGGGTTTAGGCAGTAGAGATAAAGGCAATTGAAATGGAGGTCCATCGAGAGAGAATGGTTGTACAATATGCATATAGTCATCTCTAAAAGAAACGAAAGAATTTATCATATAACTAACTAAATATTATCATTACTTAATTTGTCAGGATGCTTACACGGTAACTCTTGTGCCCGAGCTATTTATGAGGGTTTCCTATGTCTACAATGGCTACAATTTAGAGAGTCTTGTTCCCATCATTATAGCACCAGTGGGTTTCTCTTGCAAATAGCGCTATTATGTCTCCCCTCCTAACTCACCTCACCTTTTGACTTGAGTCCTCTTCTTCTTCTTCTTCCTCCCGTGGGATCTCTGATCTACGCCCTGAGTGCCCTCATAATGAAGAATGATCTTTGAAAGTTTCTAGAAACCTCAAGAAAACAATACCTAGTTTTCCCTCACCTACACAGATATATCTATGTTATGTAGAAGCAATTATAAAATGATTTTTTTTGTAATCATGTGAAATACACAAACATGCATTCGCCTACCTTGGGCAAGGTAAACCAATTTAGGAGCACCAGGATATTGTGGAATTGAGATGGATTTTTTTTCCAATCGTCTTTCTGTAGAAGGAAACGGTTGCACATTCTAATTCCTCGTTGTCTTCTATGGTGGGCAACTCGAAGGTTCCACCTTTTTCACAGGTAGGAGCAAGAGAAGCAAAGGTAGAATGTTGGGTAGGATGGATTGAGCTTCCCCAAACTTAAATTGATTGGTGAAGTCTGTGGAAATTTTTTTTATTTTGGGTTTACACGTATAGGACAGTCGGAGTTTGGGACTCAAACTCTCAACTCTCCAATTCTATGGTTCAGTGTCTCCCTAATTTCTATTTCGTCTAGAATATTATGCAAAGCTAAGCTGTTGACTTGGTTGTCATGAATTTATAGGTATGTATAGCATTTTACACTTGTGTAACATTTTATATGTGGATAAAAGTTAAATGTGTTTCTTGTTGGAGTTCCTTCTGGTTCTATAAATATAAGGGTTTAAAATTTCTCTATCCAAAATGTTGTTTGAAATTTGTAATGTATTATGTGATTGCATTTCCATGAGACTAAGTCTTGAATACTCAATAGACGCAACCTTAAAAACCCAGTATTTAAATGAAATCAGAACCAAAATAATGTATACTTTTCATAGTCTAGGACGACAACTTCATTTGGGCGGAGGAGCAAGAAGAAAGAGCCTTGTATTTGAGTTCCAAATATGTCAATGTTATTTATCTTTTTGAATTTTAAACATTAGGTTGAAAGAAAGAACAATATTTGAATATAAGTGTTTGAATTGTTCCAATTTCCTTAATGAAATCCAATAGTTGAAAGGATAAAATATTTAACAAATGACACTGTAAATGTTGTAGACTTTGACCCCTTGATTTTCCTATCAGCCTTCTAATAATGGAAACAAGAAGTACAAATTCTCTACCAATATATATAAACAAGGGAATCCCTTAACGGACGTTGATGAATGAGGGACTGGGAGTGCAATGATCTAGTGAAGAACATGATTTCGACATCCTCATTGTTGCAAACCTCCCAAACATGTGTTTATGATTCGTCTTCCTTGTTGACTTTGGTAGAAACTAGACACCCAACTTGTGGAGATATTTGTTGGAGAATTTAAATTTTTTCCTTACAGTGGACTAATAAATACTTAATATGAACCTCATTCTTGTAATTTTCTGTACTAATGTGTGTTGTACAGGATTATACACCTAATAACCTAAGGTCTGGGGTTACCAACATACTCAATCACTTGCAGACAATTGACTCTAAAGTGCAGTAAAGGAGATAGGAGGATTAGTAAGACTTACTCGATTACTGAAGATCGATCCTTGCTAGTCCTCTTCCACTCTGCTTCACCTTCAAAGACTTCAAGTTTGCTCTTCTTTCACCTGTCAAGAAACAATCTCCCAGATACAAAATGATTCATATATATATAAGCAGGTTAGATAAATCACATATAAGATGCATAAGCATAAACAATTATCAAACCAATACACATGAAACACATATGGAAGAAGGATTCTCTATATTATCAATAATGAAGAAGTTCAGATTACAACCCAACGCCTGAGACAAGGACTCCTCTGCAACCAAAGGATTCAAAGTTCCACTGCTCCAAAGACTTTTGTATAAACTCCACCAGCATAACTTTTCTCTCCAAGTGTAGGTAAACAACACCCTCCCCAAGGCCTGTATTTATATGGGTGAAATAAGATAGTTTTCGAAGGTTGGGGAAGTTGTAGCAGTTAAGGAAATTAAGTTAAATAACTTAACTAATCTCCAATCAGCGAGTGTTTTTATGTTTTAATGTTTGAGACATATTCACGGGTATGTAGTAGAGAAACCCGTGAATGATTCGCGACTTACCATAAGGGCAACCCGCGAATACATGGATTCGTGACTTGTAACAAATGAGACTCACAAGTGATGCGCGAGTTGTATAGAAGGATAGTCGCGAATACATCTCAACATAGCCAAATGACAAAGTAACTAGGTGGATGGTGAAAGAATGTATTTCATAATAAACCAAGCTATAGTGTTTTGTGCAGACCTCTATCCATAAGTGTCTTTTTGTGTGCCAACATGAGGGATGTCGGCACTTGGACGGAGAGGTGCCATTCAGGTGTATAACAATGTGCACTGTGGGTATTCATTTTTCCATATTTATTCTGCCACTATCTGTTGGAATTTTACTATTGCTTTGAGAACGGTTCTTGTCTTTGTTTATGCTTATTCTCAATTTGATCTCCCAACATTCGAAACTTCGGTAAGCTATAAGGTTTGCAATCCAACAGTAGGATTTCAAGTGAAGTTCCATGACTTGTGTGTTGGTATCCTCCTCCGTGATATGTACTTGGCCCAAAGTTTTTACATGTTCAGCAAATTACTGTAGGATATCCCATTTACTGTTGGAGAAATTCCTTTCACCAGTTTGAGTTTTATAACTTTGAAGAGGGTTCCACTGCTGGTTAGGGTAGACTTCCACCTGTTTGAAGCTTTCCCACCATAGTATTCACCTTTGAGGGATTGTAGTATGCATTTATGTGTCTCCTATAGTATATTTAGGAATAAATCTTCTAGTAGCAGCAAGTCTGGGCGCATCCTTCAGTTTATTTGGAGTTCTAACATATACAAACATTTTTATGGATCAGCAAGGTCAAAAAACATCTTAGTCAATTTGGAGCATTTTTTGTGACTGCAAAATTAAATATCCTTTAGGTATTTTGCGGCTCATTCTTGAATTAAGGTTAGGATTCTCTTCGTAAATTTATTTGAAGAGTCAATTTTTATGCATTTAATTGATGGTAATGAAAAAATTCTATGCTAACAAACAAAATTGTCTCTTAGGTTTGTACATGTCACTAAGCACTGATTTTGTTTGCAAAGAATATATTTGAGGCTAAAAACCTTACCTATTGTGCAGTGAGAGTTGCTAAAAAATTTCATATTGTTTTAAAGAATAGTCTTTACCATGAATTTAATACCCCATTTTTTGAATGGTCTGATTGCCAAAATAGGATTAAGGAGGATAAATCCATTTCAGGAATGCTTCCGTTTCTTTAGAAAGCATTGCAAGGCATGTATTTCTTTGAATCCTTGAGTATTGAATACTAATGATACCCACTTTGCAATTTTTTGTTTGCAGTCCTCTTAGAAGCAAAGTGCTATCACATGGTTCACCATGGCAGGCCTTGATGAAATCCTAATCCTCCTCTTTTTGCACATCTTCTGAGTGGAGACCTAATTTAAACAAAGTTCCTTTCACCCATGTAATGAGAGAAATTTTCCTATCAGCTATTTTTTTTTCTTTCTGAGAAAATTGTGCTGGAAAAAGCCTTCAACTATATTGTTTGTCGCATAATTAAACAATGAAGTTTTTATGCTAATTGCAAAGAGATGTTCATTTGGAAACCTGCCTTCGGACGGTCCTTCATACTTCAAGTTTAGAAAACAAGATAGATGCCTTATGCTTAGTAGTCTCTTCCTACATTGCCTTTTATGGTCAAATCAAATTCTTGAAGAAGCATAAGCCAATGAATAATTCTTCATGGTTGATTTATTCATTAGGAATTTTGTGTTAGAATGGTTTGGAATTTGTAAGAACTAGGTGGTAGGAATTAGATGAGACTAGTGCCTACCAAGGGATGATGGGTTCAAAGTCAAGCTACAATATGCATCCAAAGCAAACTGGAGGATAAGGGTGAGGTTTCCAAAGTGAAATAATTTTTCCACAGGAGCAAAACATAACCCAAACACTTGGGTTCGGTGCTGATGAAAACCTTGTCCTGATCACTATTAGGATGCTAAGGTGTGGATTTCTCACTGTACAGGTTGCTGAAACCTGCAATAGTTTAGGAAGATCAGAGGTAAGGAGTCAGGACCTTCTAAATCTGCAAACTAATCTTCACAATTTGAACAAAAAAGGGTAAAAAATATGCTATTCAAATATCAGGCATATGGAAAATAGGGAACACAGCATGTGGATCAATGGTCTAGCTTTACTCAATGTCATTCTAGAATTACAATGGAAAAATCCCTAGGGATCCAACACCATTACAACCAAATCTGCTATCTTTATAGGCATCAATTGACCTAGGCAAGTGTGCCCTAGGCCTTTATTGACGAAATAAAGTATACCCTAGGCCTAAGAAGTTATGCACCCTCTCCTGTCATGGCCAAATCTACCCAACCATTGACCCAATGACTGGATGAGGGTCCTTGTCACCCCCATTCTCCTAGCTACTGTAAAAACTCTGCCTCTATAACTCTACAGATAATTCAGAGCATATATTTGGTTGAACTACATGCAAATAGGACTTGGACTCCTGTGAGAACTCCTGTAAAATACTAAAAGATGATCTTGAACTGATTTTTATAGCATGCCAAGTCACCCTCTTGAATTGTTGTTTTATCCTTTTACCACTCAACTGGGACCATTATCTTGTCCTCCATGCAAACTCGACCTTTTAAACTAGAGTTTGAGAAGCATGCATATCTATTACTGTAGTACATACTACAGATTACCCTCAGACAGATTCTTCTTAAGGTCAGTGAATGTACTGATTAAGTATTCCTTATAGCACGAGTCTCTAAGCATGGTTTAGGGACCACACGGAAATTTTCAAACTTTTGTGGACGAAAAGGCATGCACTGTTATATCTCATGGAACTCCATTTAAACTGATGCTGTTAAAACTGTTAGGATTATTAATCCTCCCTTGTCCAAATTTGGTCATATGTCTAAATCGGGAGTCCATCCAGTCTATTTATAGTCATTAGCACCATTGGTTAAACTTGACCTAATTGGGGCACATGTTTCAGTTACCAAGGTGTGGGGAACACTAATTGAGGCTCATTGCCACTTATTGCACTTGATTTCATAAGTTTAGGAGTCTCCTAGATCAATCCCTACAATTTAGGAAGCAACTGGGAGTGCCGAAACCAACCAAGGTCAGTTCACTTCAGTTAATGACTAATCAAGCCAAGTTAGGAGTCAGTTACATTCAGTTCTAGCCCTCTACCTTCACTTAGTGCTAGGTTTAATTGATTGCACACATGTGGGGTGCTTTTCTCACCTACCACAGTCAGTTAACCATTAGTCAACACTAAATGTAACACTTGGTTGTGTTTTAAAGCTCCTATGAACTCCGGTTATGATTTAGACAAGGACAGTTAACTACTAGGTCCTCCGATAGTGATTTAGACAATGTCTTGGTTACCTACAGTCAAGTAGAGCCATCAATTCGAAATTCCTCATGTGGATTCGAATTGCTTGTGGCTATTAAATCCTTTTACACTGTTCCATTCTTCAATTGTTGAGTAAATTGTGAGATCTTCTTTGTGAGTTGTGTATTTGTCTACAGATCTATATGCTCAAATTTACATGGTATCAGAGCCTCAGTGGACAAGGCACTTCTCCTCCTTAGATCTCCTACTAGATCATTTTTTTGTTTTGCAGGTACAACTTCGAAATGAATTCATCAGTTCCTCTTCTCACCCGATCCTCAAACTATTTTGAATGGAAGGTGAAGATGTTTGGATTTCTGAATAGACAAAAAATCTTTTGGGTGTCTGATGGATACGGTAGAAATTATTTTGAGAGTGATAATGACTGGCTAAATGCAAAGGATAAAGCTTTTGAAATAATGAAACTGGCTCTTTCTCCTAGATTTCTCTACCTCAGTAGATCTACTAAAGATCCAGAGGAACTCTGGACAAGATTGGACAGAACCTTTGAAATGATTTATGAGGATCATAATAGCACTTTGGAGAGCACATCCAGCACCATAAGCATCCTTGATCCAAAAATCTCGGCCTCCACTCTCTCTGATGAATTTGTTTAAGATGAAGAAGAAGCAGAAGCTTCTACACAGTCAATTCGAATTGAAGACAGTCTCCATGCAGTGACTCCTTCTCCTGATGCTCCAGAAGTTCATGAGATCTATGATATCTCATATTCTCATATTGCTGAAATAGAAGAAGACATTCGAATCTATGATATTGAAGAAAAATTATGCTGCACTTCCATGCAAACATTCACTGGTGATTTTCCTTTAAATTCTGTGCAAAATTTACCAGTAATTGCTTCCGAAAGTGAAGAGAAATTTGATTTTTCTCCCTCTAATGTTGCTGCTGGTGTGAAAATATGTGATACCTTGGATATTTTGGAAGAAATATCAGATTACCAGAGTGATCCATTCACTCCCCATGATCTAGTTTTTCCAGCAAATTCCTGCAGGATTGCATGCACCAAAATTCAGAATTTTGAAGAAGAAGAAAGCTGTGCATCCACCGTCTCGGTTAACCATTTATTTGAATCTGATATTAAACTTATTGGATATGATATGATATTATTTATATATTATCTGATATTTATTGGTTTAATATATCAAATTCATAATCTTTCAGTACCGCTTGTAGTTGTTCTCATCAATGGTGTGAAGAAACAAGTACCGCAAGTCTCCTACAAAATTGCTGCTGGGGATTTGATTCCATTTCACAGTTTTGGATATGTTTTGAACCTGTTTAGATCTGATTTGATTTCTGATATAATATTATTTGGTTCATATTTTAAAATTCAAAAGCATTTAGTCATGCTTGTAGCTGCTCTCACCAATTCCGGTGTGAAAAATCAAGTACCGCACTTTCTCTTCAAAACTGCTGATGGGGATTTGGTGTTAGTTTCCTCATATGAGGTTGCTGATATTTTATTGTGTGATTCATTATCTATTTCAAAAGCTATATAAAACTATGGAGCTCAAGAATTCGCTCTCAACAGTCCCAGTGCTTCTCTACCATTGATCACATGCTCATCTCCTCACAGAACTAGTAAAGAGGAAGATTGTTTGCATCCGCCCGGACACCTGCTCCTAACACTTGGGGCTATTATTACCACTCATGGTTTTTTTTTCATGGATGCAACATATCAGTTTCTTGAGTGTTCTTCACATTCTCTGATTTCTCAAGAACCTTTTCTCACTTTTCAGTTGACTTCTGTTGCTCTACATGGGTCCAGTCTTCATCTGGCAGCTGTCTATATTTCTGATTTAGTTGAGCATATCATTCTTCTTCCAAAGAGGAAGATTCCTCCAGAAATAATGATGGAAAATTCTACATGCCAGGCCCCAGAATACCTATGCACAGCACACCATTCATGCTGCTTCACTACCTCATAGAGATGAAGATTGCAGCAACATATTTTCAAGTTTTTCAAACTTGAGACTTGATTCTACCTGCTTAGATAGAAGGAGGGCTTTTTTCCCATATGGTTTTTTCCCTAGTTACTTGTATTAAGCAGTTACTTTATTTTACTTGATGTAATGGGTGACCTATGGTATTAGTTACCAGGGCCCACAGTTTGTCCAAGTTAGCATTCAGGGGGGGTGTTAGGATTATTAATCCTCCCTTGTCCAAATTTGGTCATATGTCTAAATCGGGAGTCATGTCTAAATCAGGATTCCATCCAGTCTATTTATAGTCATTAGCACCATTGGTTAAACTTGACCTAATTGGGGCACATCTTTCAGTTACCAAGGTGTGGGGAACACTAATTGAGGCTCACTGCCACTTATTGCACTTGATTGCATAAGTTTAGGAGTCTCTTAGATCAATCCCTACAATTTAGGAAGCAACTGGGAGTGCCGAAACCAACAAAGGTTAGTTCACTTCAGTTAATGACTAATCAAGCCAAGTTAGGAGTCAGTTACATTCAGTTCTATCCCTCTACCTTCAGTTAGCGCTAGGTTTAATTGATTGCACACATGTGGGGCGCTTTTCTCACCTACCACAGTTAGTTAACCATTAGTCAACACTAAATGTAACACTTGGTTGTGTTTTAAAGCTCCTATGAACTCCAGTTATGATTTAGACAAGGACAGTTAACTACTGGGTCCTCCGATAGTGATTTAGACAATGTCTTGGTTACCTACAGTCAAGTAGAGTCATCAATTCGAACTTCCTCATGTGGATTCGAATTGCTTGTGGCTATTAAATCCTTTTACACTGTTTCATTCTTCAATTGCTGAGTATATTGTGAGATCTTCTTTGTGAGTTGTGTATTTGTCTACAGATCTATATGCTCAAATTTACAAAAACAACATGCAACTTGACCCCAAGTCTTTATTACCCGTTTAAGGACAACACAAACACCAGTTTGCTTAATGCTACAATGTGATGGTATAATTATTGAAGGAAATGGTTGTAGTATGTCACCTCAGTCCATTATACTCATTATTTGTGTTGGTAGTACTAGTATCCCAGTGGGAGAGTGACTATTGCTCTTGATCAGCTTACAAGTAGACTCATCAGCAAATCTCAAGCTAGCTGTATCAACTTCCTGAATTTTACATGTTGTAGGTGTCAATTTTCTGAATTTACTTCTTTTAACATATCTCTGTTTGCTTGAGAAAGATCATGAAGGTGTTTATCATGTCCATTTCCTGTTGGAGTTGGCTTATCTGGAGTTGTCACTAAGAGATTTGCAGTATTTTTTATTGGAAAATGAACATGTGATTTAATTGGAGCCTTGTTTCCATTGGGGTTGTTTTTGGCCCAACTCTCAAGATGATGAAGCCACACAATCCGTTAAAAAACATACAATTCTGTTTTTTGTTTCTCTGCATAGTGAAAAGTTTGAACGAGTGTCAACTCATTGTGTCTAGGTAAACTTTGATCTAAGGCAGATCAGTATCCAATGTAATATTCTACTCCCTTATCTCGATGAGAATATCTTTAGCTTCTTGGAACCGTTTTGCATTTCCAAAGACATTGATCATTGCGTTATATAAAATCATATCAGGATATAGGTTTACAACCTTTAACCTGGAGAAAAGTGAGATTGCTTTTGAGTATTCCTTTATATTTCTATCCAATTCAATAAGGGTACTGTATGTGATAAGATCAACAACGATTCTTTCTTGCTCCATTTGTTGTAACCACTTTAAGGCAGAATCAAACTTACCTGAAATTGAGAAATATGAAGATCTGTGCAGTGTGTTATTTGAAAGAATTAAACTTCAAATGTACTTATAATTTTGGTATTGGTGGAATTTTCTCACGCTTTGCATGTTAAATTGGAATTTTAGATATGGAGGTTCATACTCCTAGTGCACAAGTTATACCTAAGGCAGTTCAAAAGACTATCAATAAAGCTACTCATCTCCTAACCAAGCCTTCCGTAGCAAAGTCTGCAGGCAACAAGTTGTCCAAACAAGCAAATTCAAGACGAAATTGCACAACAGAAGTTAAAAATACTAAACGGGCCATAGACAGGCAAGTTTTGTCAGGAAAATGTAGTAATCCCATTGTATGTGGTAAATACCAAGTAAGATATATATTATCCATTAATGTCCATGTGTAATAATGTAATTTTCAGATATTGTGCTGAAAAGAGTGCTGCACAAGAAAACCAAGTAGTGAAAACGCAAAAGCTTGAAGCGGGACGATTAAGGCAAGTGACATGATTGTTTAATTGAATGTTCATTTTGTTGATATTGTTCTTGTTGAATGCTTTTAACATGCATTGTGCAGATGGGTTATGTTTAGGATAGGGAGAGCGATGCATGTTTGGTATAGAGAGAGGGTTGTATGTCTGTTAGTTTTATACTTTTCTTTTAATTTTTCTTTTAGATTCTTAAGGTAAAAGAAAACATTTTTCCACACAAAACAAATCCAAACAAAGGTTCAACTGCTTCTATCGATAAAAACAATGAAAGAAAATGGAACTCAGCCTTGAAGGCAGAGTGTGCTTTTGTCAATCCTACATCTTGGATATTTTATGCATATTCCTTTCCTACCTAGTGTAAATTGTGATAATGACCAAGCTTTTTTGTAGTTAGCGAAATTCGCTTTCTATTTGCTTTTGTTGTTGAAAAAGTGTTTTTTTTTCTTCAGTGTAGAACATTTGAGTAGCTCCACAAGCAATCCCTAGCTCATGTAAGAACAATATCATTCATCTTTCCTTAGTGTTTTAAGTGGTTAGTGTCCCCAGTGTCTCATTGTAGAAGAAATCTAGTTCAGGATGGTACTGGTGCACCTTTTCAAAAGTACAAAACATGAATACTCACAATACCAAAGGATCCTGGACTTGAAACAGCTCAGAGAAGTTGGCCTACAAGGTATATTGTGGAATAAATTGTTTGCAAACTCTCAAGTTTGTGTGAATGTTAACTTGCACTAGTGCATTTGATTATTTACAAGCAAACCATAAGGGCTTGAAAAGCAACATACATTTCTGACATATTCTTCTTTTATTTATTCAGGTTTAAGAGTGTAGATGGGCTTGAAGAAGAGATGATTGCCAAAATTCCAAATTTCAAAGCACGCCCACTCAACCAAAAAGTAAGTATGCAACACAAACTATTACAAGCTAGTTGTCATTTCTTTTCATTCCACCTGAATTTTCAGACATGTTCTCATCCTTTTTGTAATTTGTAGATATTGGAGGATCCGTTGTTGCTACCATTGCATAATATTGTTCCTCAATTACTAGAGTTCCAGGTTCAGTTTGGGCACCAAACACATTCAATACATTTTATCTCTTTATATGCATCTTAACACATGGTCAAGCCTCTTATAAATTCTTTTTGGATCAAGTTAAATATTGTTTTGGCTACAACTTGACAGGAATTCCATTTGAAGACAATGGAGAGGTATTTGCAACACTCTTCTACTTCGTCATCTGCAGATTCAACTGTGGTAAGGAATTCATCTTTACCCCTCTCATGGCATTTGGGGGTTTTCATGCAAAAGACGTTAACAACCAGATTCAACTCTGATTTTTACCATGTTAATGATGGAGAGAAGTAATTTCACGCATTAACTGGTAGATTCAAGGGTTTTGCCCATGTAATTTGTGATGGATAAGAGGAAGGCCCCAAATGGATGGGGTTGGTTGTTGTAGTGAAGAAATCCTTCAAGAGATCATTTGGGGGGAAATTTTGTAAAATTTGTTGGAGGAAATTGGAATGGACAAATTTTCAGACATCAGCCTTGGCTACTTTGTATATTTGTACACTACTTTTGGGATGTAATATTTATTGTATTGTTTCCCCAGTTATCTCTTTTAGTTCATTTTGAAACATTTGACATAATATTCTTATTAATATATTTATATTAATTTAGAAAGTTTTCTTTATTGGGCTAAATTGTTTTAAAAAATATTTCACATTTAGCTTTTATGATTTTTTATTTTCTATGTCCTATTTTTCTAGTAGCAAAACTCAGAAGTTCTATGATGTTACAAATCCTTCACAACAACACCGGGGACTTTGTTTACCTCCACCAGTGGCAGAGGTTTCCTTGCTTGGATCAGCTTCTTCAAGTAAATTGAGCAAATCACTGGCTCCTGTAAGTGACTTTAGGATTTTATTATATTGTACTTTCGTCCAATTATCTTTAGCATTTGTTATTGATATCTGTGTAGACAACTTTTTGTATGCTTCCATATTAGATTATTTAATAGCTTCTGATTCAGTCCTAAATAATCATTAGTATAGAAGCTAATGTGTATTTTCTTTAGACAACTTATGTTTTACTTCAGTGATTGTCTTCTAGATTCTTTATACATGGATTCATTTTAATTTCCTAATAATATATACCTGTTCATATTATGTGAAACTAGATCACGGGAGGTAATGCTAAGACTTCCCTTACCAGTGGAGTTGCTGGAAGATCAGTTGTATTGCCAACTAGTGCATCTTGGTATGAAATCTGTTTCTTTTCATGGAATATTTGTTTAGTTTTCCAGGACCCCCCTGGATTGGTGCAGAGTAACATTACACATTAAGTTTAGTGAACATAAGCTTATGTATGATTTAGGAGTTTGTGGTGGAGTATTACATATCTTACTAAATATTGAGACATTAATGGTTGTTGCAGGGGCTCCCATGCCGCACAGGAAAAATCATTTAGTATGAGGATCCCAGCTGTTCAGGGATCCTCTAATCCTAAAACAAGTTCATCTCATTCACTTTCAGTGTCTCCAACATTAAATCTCCCTGCCTTGGTGGTGGAAGCTGCGGCATCAAGGTTGAGTTCTGATCATGGAAAGCTGTTGATCAATAAGGGTGGGCAGTCATCAATGTTTATATCTAAAAAACATATTGATGCCAAACCTAATGCAATGAGTGGAACAGATATAAAATTAAATTAACATGTAAATACCGTTGGGGAAGCTTTCCATGGAAAGAATGCCAGTTTAGTTGATCCTACTATGAAATGTAGGAGTCATGAAGGTTTTAAAATTCTATTGAAGAATTCATCCTCTGACACACACAAGGATTCATCTGAGCTAGGCAGTGGGCACATTGAAACAACAAGAAGTGAAAGAACAGATGCAGCTTCAGTGTCATCTGGTATTGTCTATGTTGGACTTTCTAAAGATAGCTTTCCAATCTCTGTCCCTCAAAGCAACTCTGTTGTTCAAAGAAATAGTGAAGTGAATGTTGTTGCTCTAAATAAAAGCAGTAGAATGCTTTCAGGAAACCATGTTGAGAATTGTCTACAAAGGTCTCCATTTGATGATAGGTATCAAAACAATTATGAAGAACACTTTGCAGAACCATATGGTGAAGGTTGCTCTAAATCTATTTCTTCAGAAGCAAAGGTGCCTCCCTTTATGGAAAAAGTCCAATTTTCAGTGGATGATTATACTTATAAAGATTGTTCTCTTCATTAAAAATATGTAAATACTTGCACCCTTAATGGTGACGGTGACAGCTTTGGACTTACTGATCATAAAGCAGAGGAAAGATTAGCTTCAACTGCTGAAAAGACTAGTGCAGGTTCTATCCAAAATTGTGAAAATGAGCCTATGTTAGAGGAAAGATCAGTTTCAGAAGCTGGAAATACTAGTACAAGCTCTATCCAAAATTTTGAAAATGAGTCTTTTTTAGATGCAATCGATAGAAGTACAAGTACTAGTTTTTAAATTCCCGAGAAAGTAGAAATTGCTAGATATTCTAATGCCAGTTCTGGAAAGCTAGAATGTTTGGAGAATCTGGTGTGTAATATCCTTCCTGAAGTTTATATGAATGGCTCAGATGTTGGAGAAAATAGTATAATTTCAAACATATTGTCCTTGAATTTTGATTCAGATGATAGTGTATTAAATAGTCCTCACAATTTAGCAATTTTGCTCCTTATTGAGACTGATAAATGCAGTGGGTTGTCAAAGGAAATATCAAGTTCATGGAAGTATTAGAATAGCAAGCAGTCAAGATTTTTATTTGCAAGGTCAGAAGGTTCTATAGAAAGATTAAGCCATTATTCCACTCCCAATTTGGCATCGTCCAGGCAATTGTAGAGGGAGTGGGAAAATGGACAAGATGTTTTGGAAAGCACAAATGGAAATGAACTATTGAATATTAATGCACTATCTAATAATGCTTCTGGCCCAAAGGTGCAAGGATTTCAGAGTACTTCAGAGGGAAGCACATTTTTGGTTCCTTCAGAGGCCAAGGGTAAGTTTTATCTTCTTTTGTTGTTGGATATTAGTAATTTTCTTTTAATAATTGTTTTTTACCTCTTGCTAATATTGCATTTACACCTTTTGTTTCCTTTTATCCAACCATTTTAAGCCTTTGTATTTTTCCAAGTTTGTTATCTATGGATATAGACTTAATTTTTATGGATCTAAATACAAGAGATAACCATTTTCAGATGAGCCTATCTTTTAAGATCTAACACTGCACATGAGATGTCCCTAAGTTGCACTGGGACATTACCAATGTCATGTAGGATTGTCAGATATCCCTTGGCCATCTCGGGGACTTCTTAGCATCACTTTCCAAAATTGGCGCCTAAGAGAAAAGAAATATAAGGCCTTAGCACTACACTCACTCACCAACACATTACCCCTTACTAAGAGACTATTCAATCTCTAATTCAGCCAAGATTTATATTTTTTTTCTTTAAATTAGGTAGGTCAAACCCTCTCTTACTCTTACCGTCTTCTCTGCCCTGCCTCTATCCTCCCGCAGAAACATACCCTACGTTATAATGTTGTACTAATGGTAGGTTTTGAACAATTCTTCATGAACCTTGAACTTTGTACTTGTAAATATAACTCCACACCAAAATAAGAGACCCAGGTCTTAGTGAGGCTCTTATATTCCATTGAAGAAGCAACGCATCCCACGTGAGGAGTCAGAGTGGAAGGCGTAAACGTGCCATAGGGCCTAAAGGGAATTGGAACTTAAAACTAATTCATAATCAGATAATCAGGGCAGGGCACTTTCATATTCCACTCAAGTAGGATGGAGACATGCTTTATTACCCTTACGAAGAAATAGTTTCTTGTAGGCAGTTCAAATGGGGAATATGAACCTCATCATGATTTTCTCTATCCTTTGCTTCATTATAAATGTGCATTTCATGGTCAAGTAAATTCCTTCATTTAGAAAGTCATCAATCTTGATAAGAATACACCTTTATGCAACTGTGCATTATAAGAACACTGTAGAATACCAGTCTCTCCAGCCTTTTCGATAGGTTTAGTCAATCTCAAAAGCTTACTAGAATATAAATTTTAGTGTAGTCTTATTTTAGGTGACCATACATTCTAAGGAAAGTTCAGTTCTTATCAATGGTTATTTCTCTCTGTGAACTGTTTTCCAATCATCATGGAATCTATTTCAGATCCTGTACATCTCAACACATAGCTGATATATATTTTGCTATACCTAATAGTTTGGAAGTTTTTCAAGTTTAATTCATGCTTAACCAGTTGTCATGCCTTTCAAATAACTGGTATCATCACCTAGAAGCCAAATATACAACCCTTTAAAGGTTTCTATAAAGACACAATGTTGTAGGAGCAGGGTATTTCTCTTTATATTTGCAACATGACTCTTTAATTATTGAATCCACTATTAGGTGCCCTTATATCAAAGGAAAAATGATTCAAAAAGTATAACTCCTCCATACAAAACGGTACCTTTGAAACAGTAAATGATTCAATGCTAAATACTTGCAATACTTGCAATTCCCCAAGTCAAAATACTTGCAATTCTTTGAATTCTAGGTCTAGAGATCATTTTTGCAAGACGTTACGGTGCATAGGGAGTCAAGTCTCTAATTTTGCAAATGATAATCATTGTAAAAGGAGCAAGTCGACGAAGTCGACTTGAAGGAATACCGACTTAGTCGATCAGTCGACTAAGTTGATCTCCCTTCAAGAAATGGTGGGACCGTAAAGTTGTGAACTACTTGCAAAATTACGCAAGAAGAAACAAATTGACAGTCGCTGAAGCCAAAGCAAGATTTTTCACAGAGACACATGAAAAATTCGTCGAATCAGTGCCACAACTGTTGAAGCAGCTTCTGGATGAGAAAGCCTGACGTGAATAAAGAACACCAGTTGCTAGATAAACTGTTCTGTGGAGGTCGAACAAATTTGTCAGAGTGGTTCGAGCAAACCGTCGACGACTTCTGTGAGGAGCAAGCAGTTGAAGACCGAACGTCAGTGGAAACTGTCAAAGCGAAATTCTACACAGATTTCACCGAACAATTCTTGTGCTCCTTACTGACCTTGCTGTTCAAATTCTTGATAGAGAACGGAGCAGGCCACATCGTCGAACCTCTACCACCACTATGCGAACAGCCACCAAACACCAACTGGGTGGAGAAGCAGAGGAAGTGGGAGAAATTTATTGCAGAAAGGGAATGGGAATACTTCCTGAGCAAGTGATTCGAACTATCCGGGCTTTCTAAAAGCGTCGGGTAGGCTATGGGGGGGTAGCTGGTCATGTGTAGGAGGTAGAGTAGAGTGGATCCTAGTCGACCTATAGAGGATAGCAGTCACCAGTAATGAAAAGTCGACCGTAGAGGACCCAAAGAAACAGTATTGTATGAGAGTATGTTGGACATTCAGAAACATGAAAGGGACGAAAGACAGCAGAGAAGGGAAGCAAGACGTGAAAGAGACGTCGGGATGCGCAGAGAACAAAACCCTAGGGAGACCGACCGTGAAGAGAATTCGCCAGAGTCGGGTCATGACCGACAGGAAGAGGGCATAGAACAAGAGGTGTCCCCTACGGAGGAAGAAGTATGGATAGAGCAGCCAGAAGCTCTCCAATTAACAGCTCCCGATGAAGGAACGAACCTTTCCCCATTAAATCCATAAACTAGAATACAGACTATTGTCGAAGACGACCTCTAACTAAGAGCTGGTGACTATAGTATCTGGAGTCGACTAGGCGACGACATGTACACCGGATGACATCTTGTCATACGCCGACCATTCAAAGGGAACTGGGTGATGATTCAAGCGGCACCCTCCCTCCGAAGTATCCACTTGCTCTTATTGACACATGAAGGAGCACCCCCCCTCCCGCCAAGAACATATTTTGAAGAAATTGAACAAGAAGACCTGCGCACACAAAGTTTCAGTGGACCATCGACAGTAGAAATCCACAAAAACCCACTGTACATCGAAGAAGAATCGACCACCGATGGAGGCACAATTTTTGTCAACCAAAATTCCGTAGGAGCGACTACATCAACAACCCCACCACTTTCACCCCCACCCACACCTCCGACCCCGCCGACTTCTAAGAGCAGTGAAAGTGATTTAGACATGGGTCACGGATCAGCTCACATTCCTCTCTATGAGGGGGATGAAGACCCCAGACGACATTGGTTCGTCTGTGAGTCGACCTGGGAAGCAAACCAGGTGACAGATGAAGACCAACAGATGGCTCAGTTCATGGGAGCCTTACGGAAAAGGGCCTTGACCTGGTAAATGACCTTTTCGGAAAGGAAACCCAGAGCAACAAAAGATAATATCAAGGCGCAGTTCTTATCATTCTTCAAAACCCCAGACGCTAAGCACCTGGCCGCCAAAAATCTCAAGACAACACAGCAAAATCCAGGGGAGACAGTCCGCGACTACGACAAACATTGGAAGGACCTATTAAGCCAACCAGATTATGTTATTGATGAACAACTACTAATTCAATGGTTCCTTGCAGGATTATCACAGAAAGTACACCGACATATCAGTCTAGAAACGTTCAAGACATATGAAGATGTGCTGACCAAAGCTCTGCAGGTGGAAATGGATGAAGATATACCTGCATACCCGACGAACCACAGGTTAGAAGAACAGCTCGAGAATGTGCAGAAGTCTTTGAAAGAACTAACCCTAAAGAATCAAGAAATCTGGTGTACTAAATGTTCCACGGCCGGACACTCGAAAGATAATTGTCGATACGAATACAGTCGACAAGACGTCCGCTTTGTGCAAACTAAAGCATTTTGCGACATTTGCCAGGAGCACGGAGATCATTCTACGAAAGAATGTCCATTTAACATGAAGAACAAAAAAGCTTCCTGGTGCGCCATCTGTGAGACAAAAAGTCACAACACGGCCGACTGTCAATTAAACCTGAAAAACTGACAGAATTATCAGGCGGTCTACCAGACGAATGCAGTAGCGCAAAACAATGAGCAAAATAGTACCAATGACCAGAACGGGAAAAGATACGAAGGTCGATGATATGAGCATCGGTACGACAATCGACGACAAGAGTTTGGAGGAAGAGGTTGATTCATCGGGAATCGTGACATACGACTGCGTCGATCTACCCAGTGCTTTATATGTCATAAATAAGGGTACCGATACGCCGACTGTCCATAGAAGGACAGGACTGATCTGAAATTCTGTAACCATTGTGGAGTAGGCAATCACTCTCTGGAGGATTGTCCTACCATGTTAGAGAAAATCAATAATAAGAAAAATGTTAATTTCTTATCTTGTGTACACAAGCATGATGTGCTAACTACTAAGAATCTACATATCGTTACTCGACAAGGCACAAATACAGGCCCTGATAATCCTCAAATTAGTAAAATTAAAAACACAAATGGCTATCAGGATCCTATGAAAGAAAAACAAGCATATCAAGAAGCCACCCATATATTCCATGACGTTGCACAACAATAAGACATTATTAACAGTTGACTTAGCACGACACAGCAATTAATCCATCTCATTCAAAACGACAAATACGTAGCCCAGTTCATTGATTTATTACATGAAATAAAAATTACTAATCCCGAAAAACAAATTAAGAACATATGCAGCCTAAACCAAAAAGACAAAAACGATGTCGACCCACTTGTCGACTTGGAAATTGAAGGTTATCACATCCGACAAGTAGTTCTCAATTTCGGATCTTAGGTAAATATCATGACCAGGGATACATGGGAAAAGATGGGAAGGGCCTCGACTCTACGAATCAGGTATTTACCTAAAACTCGTTGACCAAGGTTGTTACGGAGAGAAATTCCTATGGCTTGGGGTACCACAACAGACAGCTAGACTCCAGAAATCAATCTTTCCCAATATGCAATAGAAATAAACAATCTAACATTAAAGGATCGAACCTCGTACCTTATTCCAGACGGTTGAAGTAGATCCCCGTTGAGCTTTCCAATCTTCAGCTTGAATTGTTATAGCACGTCCTCAACAACAAGTAAACAATACAAGCATACTATATTTCATGGTGTTAGATCTATTCTAGCATATATCATCAATAATGTAAAAGCATTTGACATATTCCAATGGAAACAATATTCATTCAAATACACATTACTGGACAGGAAAAGATATTTCTATTAATAAGAATCATATATTACAAGTGACAACCTTTGACGGCACGTCTACGAATCGGAGAAACTGAATCCCCCACTTGGGCCTCCACCACCTCAATCCTCCATCACTTCGATAGCAAGCTTACTAACAAAGGGCAAGCTTGGGAAGAACACAACAGTGCTCCAAGGGACAAAGGGATGCAGACTCAAGCATAAATTTCTGGCAACAATGGACTATAATTTCGATGCTCTCAAGTTTCTCTTATCTTTCTCCCCCTCTTCAATGTACCAAAGGGTTCCTTATATAGCTTCACATGGGATAATGAAGGGTCAAATCCGAGCGATCTCAAGGCATATGGAAGGCCAAGAGTCGAATGATTCGG